>JAGFPH010000704.1:99445-168640 GCA_018207615.1 Philaenus spumarius
TAAGTATATTATAACCAGTCCATAAGGCAGAACAACAAAAACAGTTAAGAAGTTATATGTCAAGCTGTGTCTGTCTGTGCCCTGTAAGCAAACTTAGAACTGCTGCCATTGGCTATTCTGTCGGCAGTCCTTTGTCCCCATCCTTATTTTATCATAATAGGCCTATTTCATAATAAAAAATGATTGAATGAATATATTTTCATTCAATGATAACCACATTGTCAGTTGTTGAAGGCTTGTTGACCGACATACAGCAGTCCCTCATCAAGACAGCAGCATATTTGTTGCTGTAATGAAAATATTTTCTACTCACCCGTAGCAGAAAATATATTCATAAACAATCGTAGACGTAAATCACTTTGGAAAAAAATTAAATTATTTGTTAGGTATAGGCACTAAGTACATTATTATATTTATATTACATTAACAATAAAATGTACATTTAGCTTTCACTGTACATTAATTATGCAGTTCTTTTAACTATTTTTAGAAAATTTGTTAATTAACAAACCTAATAATACAAACCTATAATACAAGATGAAATATGTAAAAAAAATACATTTTTAGTTGTAAAATTATACAATTTCTTCCAATATATAGATATTTTCAATCCAATTTTTTTTAGGTATCGATACATGAACTTGTGATATGTCAAAAACACGATGTATCAACATTTAAAAAAAATGTGCCATCTCTAAATAGAAAATCATTACAAAAAAACTTAATATAGGATATTGAGTGTAAGTTTGGTGCATATATTTGTTATGTAAACTTTTATCTGAATACAAAAAATGGGAACAGAGTATTGTATATTCTCAAAATGGCGGCCTTTAACAATTTTAAATATGTTTAGTATTAAAAATTTTAGACTACAGCCATTTTAAAATATACAAGACAATGTTCGTTTTTTTCTTTCTGGTAAAAGTTTTAAAATTTGAACTCAATAACAAAGTATTTTCGGACCTATATTTATTGCAACTTTTAATCTTATTTTTACCTAAGCAACAATTCTACAAAGTGGTTCCAGAACACTCTGTATAAAGAGGCAAGGGTGCTTTCACATTTGATTGAAGTTTTGTCCAGTCGGATAGCTTCACTTATAGTTTTAAAATAATTGTTGAGTTCATGTATTTACTTTTGTTGCAAATATGAATGAGTAAAATTTGTTGTAAAATCTGTTAATATATGGTCCATATCTATAAAATGAAGAGCGTAATTAGATTTGTCGCTGTTTATGTTTTTCTCAGTGGCGGATTTACATACTTGGGAGCCCGTCTCATCTTGCCTTCTAGGAGCCTCTTGTCTGGTGTTAACTGTTAACCTTTTACATTTACTCATAGCAATGAATTTCAATAGTTAACACTTATATGTTGTAAATAAGTTTATTAAGTATAGTCCATTTAAAACGCAGAGTATGACCTTAGGAAATGCCCCACAGACCAGACCACTTGTACTCCATGTTTTTTGGGTCGCTGATCCTGAAAATCGGGGTCCCGCTGCTCTAAAATCCCGGCATCACCCCCCTTTTAGGGGTTTTTTCACAACAACGTTTATGACACCTCCAAATAATGCTATGGATTGCACAAATTATGATTTTCAATTTAGAAATTTAGTAGCCCCCATATAAACAGACCAAGAAATGCACCACAAGGGTTCGCCGTAGGGAGTGAAACAACCCTAAATTGACGAAAAACTAGATGATAACGGAAAATAAAATGTTTCGTCCACTTCTTGGTAGAGAATGAACAGAGATGAAATGAACGGGGTTGGGAGATTTTCTGAAGTAGTTTTATAATATTAAAAGAGCTGACTATAATACTCCTCTTTAGTGCTAGGCATTTTTAAGGGGTGTGCATGTATATTTAAAAAAATATGTATAAAATTCTTACTAAAAGTAAAAATATACTTACTATTACACATCATTATAATCAGAAAAACATGTATTTTGTATCTAATTTAATATAATTATTGTCTTATATTTAATCCTAGATTATCACAGCTGTTTGTTTTACGAATTTTTAAAATGAAAAATATATTTTTCAGATATCCACCTATTAAAAATAATTTCAAAATGTCGCTGTATAAATTGCAAGATATACAAAAGTTGCACAATTTCATGCTGAACAAAAAAAAAAAATGAATAACTGTAACACTCTGCCAAACAAATTATTTTGGTTCGTTACAAATAAACAACACATCTAGCTCAGATACAGGTGTGTGCACTTAAACAGCTGATTTTAGAATGCTACCAAAATTACATTTTAAAGTATCGATTTTAAACTTTATACTCTACAGTAGTAATCGATTTCTGACAATTATTTGAGACCCGTTTTAAAAAACCTCTGCAGAAAAGTTGCAAATGACTAAAGTAGCACTAAAGACTGATTTATAATGATCTCAACTGCGACTTTAGTATTTTGAGGGATAAATAACTTTTTGCATACTCTAGGCTAGGCTTATACTTACATCAGTTCTATCTATAAATAGTAATAAATGTTTCTTTAATCTTTTAACCACATCGCCAAAACTTGTTGTTGCCTTTAATAAATTGTATATTGATAAGGCTTATTGTAGTATTAATTATCAGTGGCGTTCCTGGGGTAATTGGCACCCAGGGCAAGATTTGGAGTGGCACCCCTCTCAAAGAACAAAACGGTCATTATTAACTAAAAATTACGGGTTAAAAATACACAAATTGAATCAAAGACGTTTTTTACTAAGCTTCAATTATTTTTACATTCAATTACGTCAATTCCTTTCATTATGAATGCACTTTGGTACAATTTACAAAAATGTACTTTAGATTAGATTATAATGGGGTGGATTCCTCCTTTGAGAAGGCCTCCTTACACGTCAACCTGTGGTTTATTGTGCCCCCTATGTACCGCGCCTAGCACGTTAGAAGCCTGTGTCCCTTGTGAGGTCCAAGATTTTCTCCACCAAGTATGTGTCTTCTTCGTCTCCTGGTTGCTGGATTCCAAAGAGCCTCCTCCTCCTACGCTCCAGGATCTCGCATTCAAATATGACGTGGCTTGCTGACTCTTCTGCCTGATTACAAAGCCACAGCGTTGGTCGCCTTCAAGGATTCCCACTGTTGCTAAGTGTTTCCTGAACTGGCCATGTCCAGTAATGAGTTCTACAACTTTTTTGAGTTGTGGTCGGTTTAACTTGATTAGGGATTTAGTAAGCTTGACGTTTGGTCCCTTGATCAGTCGTTTACTCTGAATGTGCCCAGGTAATCTACACCATCTCTGGCGTTGCTCTTCCCTGGCCCAGTTTTTTACTGCGCTCTTGGCCATGCTACGGCTAATGCAGCACATTGGTTCTGGCCCCGTGAATGGTGTAGATGCTCCTTTCTTTGCAAGAGCATCTGCCATCTCATTTCCTGGAATGCCACGGTGTCCTGGCACCCATCTCAATTCCACCATGTTTAATGTGGAGAGTCTGACTAGTGTTGAGAGGCACTCCTTCACCAGTTTGGATGTGACTTGTACTGAATCCAGCGCTTTAAATGCTGCTTGACTGTCAGAAAGTATTAGGATATGTCTGTTCCTGTCTCCATTCGACAATCCTAAATGAGCGCAAGCAGTAATTGGTAAGATTTCTGCTTGGAAGACTGTGCAGAACGTCCCAAGACTTGCACTAATGTTCGTCCTTGGTGAAGCGCTGTATACACCATAGCCAGAATTGCTGCCCATCAAAGACCCGTCTGTGTACCAGACTAGAGTTCCTGTAGCAGATCCCGGTTTGATGTTTCCTTCCCAGTCTTCTCGGGTTCCGAGGGTTACTGTAAAGGGTCTATAAAAAACATACTCGGTATGCATTGCGTCAGTCACCATGTCTAACACTGAGTTCTTAAGTACAGTGTTCACAATGTCGGAATGTCCTGCTCCTGGCATGCCCCTCCGCCATTTTTTCACACTTATTAGTCTGTATGCCGACTTCCTTGCCTCCGACATTATGTGAATGTCTAGGGGCGGAAGTCCAAGGAGCACCTCCAAAGCTGCTGTAGGGCTACTTCTGAAAGCTCCAGTTATACATAAGCATGCAAGTCGTTGTAGACCAGTTAGCTTGATACCAGCAGCAGTTTGGCATGATTTCTTCCACCAAACCACCGCTCCATATGTAATTTGGGGTCTAATCACAGATTCATACAGCCAAAGAGCCATATGAGGTTTGAGACCCCAGGTAGTTCCAATAAAGCGTCTGGTTGCCAGTAGCGCCCATTTTGCCTTAAGAATCAGATTGTCCAGGTGTGCATTCCATGTCAGCTTTTGATCAAGAATTACTCCAAGATACTTTACTGACACGGAGATATTCAACCGGATGTTGTCCATGGATATCCTCTCCAGGGCTGTTAAGTTCCTTTTCCTTGTAAAGGGAACTATAGTGGTTTTGTTGAGATTGACGTTGAGGCCTTCCCTTGCACACCATGTTTTAACACATCTCAGATTTCTGTTTATGATATCCGAGACAGTGTCATCATTTTTACCAATAACCAAGATTGCTATGTCATCTGCATAGCCTTGGATGTATGTTCCTGACTGGCTAATTTCTGTAATGAGACCATCGACCACCAAGCTCCACAGCAGAGGTGAAAGAACTCCTCCCTGTGGACACCCTCTTGTAGCCGTGACCTCAATCAATTCACCAAGTAGGGAGCTTTGTATGCGCCTGCTTCGTAGCATGGAGTGCACCCACCTTGTTATGGCCGGGTCCACATCTCGCTCTTGCAGTTTCCGCACTATTGAGTCAAACGAAGTATTATCGAATGCGCCTTCTATGTCCAAGAAAGCGCACAGGGCTATTTCCTTCCTTGCCAGGGTATCCTCGATTCTGCCCACCAGACTGTGTAGAGCAGTTTCACAGGATTTTCCCGGTTGGTAGGCGTGTTGATTTCGATGAAGAGGTACCTCAGAGAGAACCCCTTTTCTCAAGTATCTTTCCACTAGCCTTTCCACTGTTTTTAAGAGAAACGAGGATAAGCTGATAGGTCGATAAGCTTTGGCATCAGAATAATTTGTTCTGCCGCGCTTAGGAATGAATGTTACTCTGCTAGCTCTCCACGCCTTTGGAATGTAGCCAAAGGCTACACTGGCTCTAGATAGCTTGCAGATCCATTGAATCAGAGAGTCTGGTCCTTCCTGCAATAATGCCGGATAGATTCCGTCTCCGCCAGGTGATTTAAATGGGCTGAATTTGTTTATCGCCCATTTTAGTTATGAGGTTTTGAAGCCATTACTTGTTGCAGTCTAGCTGCCTCCTTTTGGCTATTCACTTTGTTGGTGAATGCCTTCCAGGAATCAAGTTTGGCTTGCCTAATAGCTTTGCTGTATGATGTAAGAGCTAGATGGTACTCCCTCCAATCACCGCTCCGCTTGGAGGCATTAAACAGCCTTCTTAATTGTTTCCTTCTGCGACCAAGGTCCGGAGACCACCATCTGGTATTAGATCTACCAGTTTTAGATCGCAGAGGGCAGTTATCCAGATAGCAGTCCATTATGGCCTCCTGAAGTGAGGAGGCCACTCGGTCCACGTCTGGAAAGGTTGCAATCGCCCCCGTCATGGAGCCGAGTACCGCCGACAGCTGATCCGAATAGGACCCCCAGTTGGTAGCCCTCGGATCCCTGAATAGTGCTTTTGTGTTGTGTGTTTCTAGTTGAAACATTATGTACTTGTGATCTGACAGGGAGGCTTCTGTTGACACGTGCCAGTCCCTAATCAGATTTGCTGTATTTTCTGTACTAAAGGTAATGTTTATGACCTCCCTCCTGATTTTATTGGAGAAGGTCGGTGTATCGCCTACATTAACAATTTGTAAGTTATTAGACAAGAGAAAATCTAGTAATGACTCACCCCTTGTATTGGTGTCAGTGCTGCCCCATCCTAGATGGTGATGCGCGTTGGCGTCGCACCCCACCAGAAGCTGCTGCCTTCTGACAGTTGAAGCCTCCACCAGGAGTTCCAAGTCTCTAGATGGAGGAGGTGTACTGGCATCGTATGGCAGGTAAGCGGAGCTCAAAATTAGGCCCTGTTTGTCCTTCCCATTCTGCCAGTGGATTATCACTGTAGTGGTGTCTCTGGAACAAAAATCGATTAAAGGCAAGCATTGTACTCCCGACCTTGCAAGAATGCAGGTTTGGTTGTTGTTAATCGAGTTACAAAAAATAAGCTTACCTTCGGCATCTCCCAGTCCTGCGATCCGACCTCGATGGAGCCAAGGCTCCTGGATCAGCGCCAGGTCGATGCGTTTTTGCCGGAATGTTTGGCAGAAGGAGGCCGAAGCCGCCTTACTGTGGTGAAGGTTTATCTGCAGGACTTTCAGCATTGTCTCTTCCTGACAACAAGACAAGAGAGACTTGCCACAGTCCTACATGCGCCTTGCATCCTGCTGCCTTGATGGCTGCAAGAGACGAGTCGTCAACCAGGAAGACAAAGGTACGGCCTTTGGGGTCCTCCTTTGTCGCCAAGGTCTTCCAGTCTTTGACCCTGTAGCTCGGATTTTGCTTGTCAAGCATATCCCGGATCCTTTCTGGAGTCCCTGCCAGCTTGACAGGTGCTCTGAGGAACACCTTGGTAGCCCGCAGGATATCCTTTCGGTCACCAACGATAAGCTCAACATCCTCGCCCAGAGGTCTAATACTGGAAATGACTTTCGTCAACCAGAGTTTGGTATGAGAATTGGAGCATGAGATAATGAGTGCTCCTTTCTCCATGTACGAGCCTGAGAAGACTGGGTATGAGTCGTCCTCCAGACACTCGAACTTGTCCATAGTGGCATTTTCTAATGTTGTGCCCTGTTCCTCGGAGAATTTTTCTTCGGGAAAACATTTGGGCACAACTGCCATTTTGATGGTGGAGAGAGCTTCCTTAAACGATGATCCAGGTTGCGCAGATGTCGATGCACCGTGCTCACCAGATTGTCTAGGTCGCTTCCTCTGTGTTTCAGTGGAAGGGGGAGTTGGAGCATCGGTTCTGCCGCGCTTCTGACCCCCTTCCATGAGTGCGGGAACATTGGCAGCTGTCGAGGCAGCACCTTTGTTCTTACGCTTATCAAATTTTTTGGGGTCATACTCCCTGCCGTATTTGGCCTTGAGAGCACGCCTCCTATCTGATTTGGACATCCTAGGACGCCTCTGATCCACCTTGAGCGAGACCAACTGCTTGGTAGCGTCCGTCAGCTCATCTGAGAAACCTGGGGTGTCAGGATTTTTCAGGAGGAGGTCTTCGTCCAGCTCAGAGCCCGACTCAACCTCCTCCTTACTAGGATCTACTTCCATGTCGACAGATCTAGAACCCTGCTTGATGGCTGGTTCTCGTCTGTCGACAAAAGAAGCAGATTCGGGTGCTTCTATGTTTTGGACAAGGTGAGCATGCTCTGAGGCCGCTACCTGTCCTGAGTGACCGGCTGAGTTTCAAGTTGTTGGCTGGTTCTCTGCCGTGTTTTGTTTTTTTGTTTTTTGTTTTGGGTCCATATGATTCCCACGAGTAGAGCAGGGTAGTAAAGAGGTCCGCCGCACAGAGCCCGCATGCACGGTAAGGCTAAGTTTCCCTGAGAGGTCGCCTGGTATCTCAGGTATCCCGTTTAATGCACCATTACCCTGGTACCATTCATCCTATCAGCACGGGTGAAAAACCTTCGGATTGGGGATTTAATTTCAGGGTTTACTCTCTTAGATCCGTTGGATTCAGCCTAGACCTTAGTCCAGCGCAGGGTCACCTCGTGCAGGATGCAACTCTTCATTGCATAGGCCCAACTCTTCAGTCGAGTGAGCCAACTCCAACGGTCTTGAGTGCAGATACACCCCTGAGGGCAAGGGAATGAGTGTCACGTCTCTTGTGACGCTCACCTCCTCAACCTCTCGACAACCAAGTTAAATAACTTGATCCCGCCGCAGCGGCCCAAAATGTACTTTGTACAATAATGTATATAAATAAAAAAAAAAAAAATGTTAACAAATTAGGCCTGGTTTTATAAAATCTTACTTGACTATTTTATAATATTTATAACATTTAAACCTTTTAATATATAATTTATATAATAATATAGTTGACGTGTTGTCGGAACTAGTGTGAAATATCACGCCTATATATACATTGGTTTATCACAGTCCCTTTCTAAAACTGTCATCCGATCAGAAATCTGTCTAACCATTTCCAAGAAATGGGGCGTTTTCTAAACTCTTGCATTTAGTTGCTTTTCCAACCACTAAAACAGACTTATCTATAAAACGTTTGTTCCTTTAAAATGCTTGTAAACTAACGTCAAAAAGTCCATTTTTCTTAACATTGCCTGTTATAGGGTTAATATTTTGAATCAATTTAAGTTTTAATGTAATCGATTAGTAATCAGCATAGGCCAAATGGTAATTGTTTGTCAGACGTAAATCTAGCCATATTGAGATATCAGATTTGTTTTCGATAATAGTAAACAATTACCATAGTCCCTAGTGACAACATAAGCAAAACAACTTGCCACAGCCAACGAGCTGTGTGTGTGGACCAAGACCAACTCAAGCGCCCGAGAACATTCGAGAATATCCGAACTCACGCGATCACTTCCGAAATTAAGAAAGCATAAATAATTTACTCTTGTGCAAGTAATGCTATATCAGAGCTTAGAAAACAACTATTTTTCGATATCGCGTTTTATAAAAAACATTAATTTCCCTATAACTGACAATACAAATTTACTGTTTGATTTTAACTTTGTCTTTCCTAAAACATGTGTTATTAAAAGAAAACTCAAAAACTCGAAATCAAAACGGCGCCCTTTCTAGAATAGCGCCCAAGGCACGTGCCCTGTTTGCCCTCTCGGTTGTTACGCCACTGTTAATTATTGTATTAGATTATTAATCAACAATTATATTACTTATGGTCAAGGTAAGTAATAAATTACTTATGACTGGACAATAGAGTCGGATGCGCATTTGTTCTGTCAGGAAACAGCTTCACTTATGGATTACCATCTTCCTCTTCTGTATATACAGCAGAACTTTTTGCAATACTCAAGACACTCAATATTGTTCTACCAACACCGGAGCACCTTCTTATATGTTCAGACTCAAGAAGTGCACTTGAGTCCATTCAAAATATGTACTCTCCTAACGCTTTGGTCAAAGGTATTCTGTGCTCGACGCACAGACTTTGTCTAAGGGGCGTGGGGGTGTCATTCTGCTGGGTTCCGGGTCACGCTAGTATACAAGGAAATACTATAGCAGACCAGCTGCTAAGGAAGCCACTTCCTTACAGCCTAGCGTGAATTAAGTTATGTCGTCCGACTATATATCCTTTTTAAAACAAGCCCTGTTTAGACAGTGGGAAGAAGAGAGGGTAGCAGTACAAGGAAATAAACTCCGTCAAATTAAAGATACCGTTTGGCCATGGATATCCTCAAACCGCCAAAGCCGTCGAGAGGAAGTGGTGGTTTCTCGTCTACGCATTGGCCACTCTGGGTTAATCCACGGATTTCTGATGAGTCGGGGGATCCGCTCCTTTGTCCTTACTGCTTAAATCTCCTCTCAATTAAACACCTCCTCTTAGATTACGAAAAGCTAAAAAAATTTCGTAAGAGGTTTTGCCTACCAAATTGCATTCGGAGGATGTTGGGTGATGACTGCCAAACCATTAATATGGTGTTAGCATTCCTCCATCGGTTGAATGTAATTGGAAACATTTAAAAACAATATACATTTACTTACGTAACTTACATACCATGTTTAGATTTATTACTTGTTATTTTAATTAGAGTTTTATTCATTGTTATGTAACAGGGCCCTTTACAGCCCTGTGACAAGTTGTTATTGTGTAATTATTGTTGTTATCGTTTTTATTTATTGTGAATTGTCTGTAGTGTGTGTAAATTAAAAGTTAAATTTTATAGCTGTGTGCGATCTTATGAGCATTATGCGAATGCTCTTTGTTATCCAGGCGATGATAACCACCTAGGTTTTTCGCCTTTAAAAACAAAACAAAAAATAAATAAATAAATAAAAATCTACATCACTTAAAAATACTTGGTATTTTATATTTACACAGTTAGTTCAGCACCTTGTCAATGCAATATCATATCAAGGCCGTCTCCGCTCACTGAATTAAATGCATTTACTCGTGTGGTGTACTGCACGCCCTTTAACAATCTTATTTAATACCAAAAATAGTAAAATAAATAATAGTTATACTGTAATTTCGAAGTATTAGCATTAAAAAAACAACACTCTTTCTTCAATGGTATTAGTAAGTACAGTAGAGCGTCGATAATCCGAACGTCAATAATCCGAAACGTCAAAAATCCGAACGCGTTCTGACGAAGCCCCTGCAAAAATTTTGTTTCCATTTTCGCAAATTCCTATTATTGCATCGTTAAAAATTTCACAAAAATCTTCATTGCAGTTTGATATTATTATCTCTTTTCAAACACTTCTTAATACCTGCTCTCACACGCCCTCACAGCAGACTGGCTGTCAGTATCACTGTCACACTAATAAGCTGCTTTAGCGCTAGCAGTAAACATACAGAAAGTTCATTTATTTCTCTTTGTGTAATCATTATAACAGTGTGTCATACATGCAGTAGTGTACTATACAGTATTTTTTTATTTTTCGTTTGTGTTAACTTTAATGTACAAGTGAATTTTTAATTATGTACTGTACTGTAATTGAGAGTTACAAGTGTAATCATGTTGGCCCTACTGTGTACGTGCAGGTTCTTCTAGATCATAATATGTAAGTAGTCTTACATACTGTATTGTAATTACATTACTGCTTATACTGTTTAACTACTTTAATCGATTAAAGAGCATATATTTTAGCCTAAATGGCATTTTTTTTGTTGTTTTCAAAAATACGAACAAATTGATAATCCGAACCCCCCTCGGTCCCAATTAGTTCGGATTTTCGAAGCTCTACTGTAGTAGCAAGTTCTATACTAAAGCAAAATAATTCATTATAAATAGTTTCACATTTAACATAGCAGATAGCAGCATTTACGGATACACAAGATTATCCCTGGAGTAACATAGCAGATAAACATATTGCAGATTTATTATTCTGTTTAGATGAAATTTTTTAGTGAACCCAGACAAAGTTTACTAGAAAGTTGCAGCTATACTAAAGAATGTCGATAACTGTTTTGCAGATTTATTTTACTATATTTTTTATTTATTCCTCCCAAATGTTTGGATCATGCTGGGTTGAAGCTTGTGATTTACTCTTCAAGTATTGGTAGTTTTTATTTAATTACTAGATTGCAATGTTTTTGTCATTAGTACCGCAATGTGTTTCAAAATGTAAATATTTTGTTAAACTTTATTTTGACTTTAGTCAGAAATTGTTACTATCGGACAATTGATTAATTTTATTTCAGCTGATCATTTTCTGAAAAAAAAACAATTTTTTTCGTTGCAATGTAGTTTTTTGCATATAAATTAATACTTAGTGTGATTTTATTGGCTGCTAAGTACACTTTCGTAATTTTTTATCTCTGTATGTTGGTACCCAGTAACTTAGATGTTTAGTTTCCATTTTTTTTAAAATGTTGAATTAAGTTACTTACAAATTATACATTATTGTATTTTACATATTTAATATGTATGGATATTTATATATATATGTCTTTCCATTCACATTCATATATATTATATAACCTTACACATTTTCAGGGGTCCAGAGTATAAATTAATGAAAGCTTATTTTTATAATTGAGTGTCCATAATTTATTTTCATTGTTTTTGTTATGAATAACTTTTTCAGGCCTTATATAACAAACTGATTTATCAATCAATCGATTTATATTGGTTAAATAAGTTTTTGAAAAAGTTATTTTTGATTAAAAGACCATATTTTCTGGGGTACAGAAGTGTTACTTTTCCTAACAGTATTGGTTCATACACCATAACAATAGGTTAAATCTTAGTGAAATCCTGGATTGAATATAGAGAGATAATTTTATTTCTGAAGATCGCTAGACTTAGAATAAATAAATTTATTCTCTTAAATTAAATTCTTTCCTTTTCATACTATTAATTCGATTATGAATGTTAAATTTGTCAGACAATATATTTTTCATAAAAGTAGCTTACATGTAATTAGGTCTATTATACTGCATCATGCATAACTGGTTATTATAATTGCCTTTGTTAACCACATGATTCATTATGGACTACAATGGGTGGACTACATTATTCATCATTGGGTGTTAAATCATCCCTTAGAAAAGACAGTTTGATATACATGCACTTTTCACAGTTTTTAGTAGATGGGAACCCAATTTATCGGAATTCTGTGAGTCTATGTTGTTTCAAGAGCCTGAGTAAAACATTCTTAAATGTGAATGGTTCCCGGTTTATTCAATCAAAATCATTTCCACAAATGCATATATAGGAAAAACCATTCTGATAGACAAAAAGGAGCTCCTTTGAAATCATACATTGTAGCCCTAGAAAAGTTATTACAAAGTCTTTGGTAATTTTCCACAGAAGGACTCTAACATTAAGGAAGTCATACTTTATACCAGCGAAATGTCTCTGTAAAACTGGGGATGGATATACTAAAACAAAATCCATGAGTGTAAAATATCTAGAATTTGAATTGGATTGTCCTTTCATGAAATAACCACATCAAGAATAAAATACATCTAATTGACTGTTGGTTTCAAAATTTAATTTGACTCCAACATGGATAATCGGCCCTTTCACTCAACAACAAACTGTTGGTGTATTGCTCGATTCTTCAGACATTCTTGATTTTAGGCTTCTGTATCTAACTATGGCCATTCTACGAGTACAGGTACCTAAAATGCACCTTTTTCTCACTCCAAAAATGATTAAAGTTTTCAAGGCTTTATAATTAAAAAAAAATGTCACTAGGAATTTTCATTTTAACTCTTGCGTTGATACAAACCAGCTCATTCTTCTTCAGTGTTCTGGTCAAATGAGGCCAGGGAGAATTACTGAAAGATATCATAGGGTTGGGATTATAAGCAGGTGGATACATTCTCAAGAATAAAAGCATAAAACTGCTATGTTTTCTTTGCTTTTACTTTTCATAATATTTATCCTCAGAGATAAAATTATGAACAACACAAATACTAATGAAAACAAATTTTAATAACTAACAACAACAATATACAGTACTAGTAAAGAAACAAACATACTTTATACATTAATATTTAATACTTTTTTCTACGACATTCCTTTTAAACATACATTATTTTAATGTTTCTGTTCTTTATTAATATATTATCAAATATACATTCACACTAGATTAGAGACATCTTACAAAGTTGCCATATACATGAAAAAGTATTTAAGCCAAATATGTCGCTTTAGTTTCTTAACAGTTGGATATATACTATATGAACTATTCAAACTGATTTTAACTTTACATAAGATGTTATAACTCTGAACTATCTATTGAATAATGATTATTTCATACAATTGAAATACTGTAATACTTATTTCTTGAAAATTTCCAAGACAATATTTAACAGAACAACATTTATAATATCTTTGAAGAAACAAGTTTCGATTTTATTCTTAGTAGTTCACCGTACATGACCATGAACAAATTTTGACACTATTTTACACAATTGTAACTCAAAAATTATCGAATAAAGTAAAGAATTCTTTTATGAAATGTTCAGAGAGAAAAACTTTTGTCTATGACTGTACCAAAAGTGTATTAGGAAGAAGATCGCAACCATTCAGCGAAAGTTACATTACCAGTATGCCTACGAATTTTGGTATTAGAGTTTAAAACATTAACCTAAACAAGATGATAAAATTATTACATACCCGTATGTTCAGAATTCATAGAAAATTAATGTCAGTTGCGGCTTAACGCATGACCTGTCCATATTATAATGCCAAAAATCACTGACTACATTTACAACAATAATATGTTGGAACATTTTGATTTCCAAAAATTGAAGAAAGAAAATTTATTGTTTCAACTGGATGATGCAACTCCACAACTCCACATTATATTTTTGCTCCAGTGTGGGATTACTGAAGTCTTCTCAGATAGATTGACAGGATTGGCCTGGTCTTTTGATGGTATGTTAAAAAATTTTTTTAAAGACTATAATAAGGTTAACATTCTTACACCATGTAATTCAGTGTACGTAGATGGAAATTGAAAATTGCCATGGCATTCACATAGCAACCAATAGAGGTCACATCAATCTTTTTTTAACATAGGGTAAACAACTTTATTGCTGGTAAATATTGTGATAGAACAGTCACAACTTAGATCAGTTTAAATTATACACCTTTGAAGCAGGCTTTGTTTATTTATAAACTGTAATTTGCAGTGAGTGGTGGTGTGGTGATGAACTAGTGAAAATATCTAGAACTCCAATTTGATTTTCTGTTGATATGAAATAACCACATCGAGAATAAAAGACATCTAATCAACTGTCGGTTTAGAAATCTACTTCGACTCCTACATGGACAATAGGCCCTTTCACTCAACAACAAACTGTTGGTGTATTGCTCGATATCTCAGGCAATCTTGATTTTTTTAAACCTATGTTTTGCAGTAATGGTGATGAACTAGTGGAAGTGTTAAACATTTTAGTCAGTTAATTTCTAAGTATTTCAGCACATATATTTACAAGCAGTAGTAGTTAATTGGCCGTATATCTTGAAGAATGTTCAGCGAAACGTTGAATATGTTCACTCATCTTATCACTAGTAATATTCACAAAGTTACTCCCGACTGTGCTTTGATGTACTCCCCAACTGGCTAGCTTGGGTATTCTGGTTTTGCTCATCTATAAAGTTTTGATTTCCATTTATTTTGGGTCCACTAGTAAAGTTATAGCCTAAGTTCGATTGATTTGGAGGAGACAAATAGTTTTGTACATCTTGAGGAGTATTGTTTGGCGGCCTTAAAAAGTTGTAATTCGTTTTGCTTAACAGATTTGTAGGATAATTTACTTGCGGTGTTTGAAGATTATTTTGGTTCGCAGTGGGCAAATATTGTTGGTTATTTTGATTAGTTTTAGTCAGACCGCTCGGTATGTTAGCATAGTTCTGTCTAAGTTTGTTTGTCAGATTTTGAGTAAATAACCTTTGTTGTCTATCTTGTGTATTTTGTTCGGTAATTGGTACGTTAAAATTGTTCATTTGCTCATTTGCTGCATTAGGCAGACTGGGGTAGTTGTATCCTAAGTTCGACAGTGGTGTAGGTAAATAATTCCGTTTATCAGGAAGAGATTGTTCGGCCAAATATTTATCATAAAGATTTGGATTACTAGGTATACTTGCAAAGTTATAGCCTACAGTTGAAGCGGGAAAATTATTTGCTTGTTGATTTTGTTCGTGCAATGCATTGTATCCATTTCGTTTAGCATTTAGTAATATATTGTAGCTTTGAATCTTTTTTTCCATGGATGCATTTGTGTCCCCTCTAGAAGTAGAACACGGTTCTTGAACTGTAGTTAAACTTTTAACAAAATCTTGTTTGTTTGAACTCTTTTGTTGATTTTCCACTCCGAACATCACATTTGGAATAGGGAAAAAACCTGATTGGGAATTTTGTAGAGCATTCTCTGTCAAAAAACTTCTAACACCATTTTGTTTTTCATTAGATGAAACAGAGGAACAACTCTGTGTTTTTTCAGTTGTGGAAGAAACACAATTACTTTCATCTCTGAGTAGAATACTGACTGGTTTAGTTTCTGGTATATTTTGTTCACCCAAACTTACTGTCCGCCATTGGTCTCTGCTATCATTTAGGCCTAAATTAGGGGAAGTGTATGCTACTGTAGGAGGCGTAGACGTTTTAGTAAAAATGTTTGTCGTAAAGTCATTATTTAGATTTCCCCGGCTTTGAGGAAGAAGTCCTGTCAAACTCTCGACTTTAAACGAATTTTGAGTTTGAGATGATTGCTCAACAGGTTCAAAACCTGGGTAACCTTTGATGTTTTTTACTGGACTAGCTTCGTTACTTCCAGTCGAAGTAAACAAAGAAGAGAATCTTTTATTTTTCATACCGGTAAGTTCTTTAGAATCGGAATGATTTTGTTTCAGTACGTTTTGAAAATGTTGAAGTAGGTTGAATATAGTTTGCGGTGTAATCGAACAATTTTCATTGGTGGACATTTTTGCCTTCTCCAGTTCGTGAACGGAATTTTGTTCAGACTGGGCAGTATTTTCGTGTACTTGACTGCTTCTTAAAGTAGAATAAGTTGGATGGGGTTTTGTGAAAGTACTCTGTGGTAAAGAATTTCCAGTATTTAATATTTTATTTTGAGTAGATACTTTCTCTGGTGAACCAAAGCTTGGGAATATGTCAAACGGAGTTTTGAAAGCATACCGTTGGGTGCTGTCAGTATAACTACTTGGATGGAAGTTGGGTTGATTTGTCTGAACAGACTGGACGGGGTTTGATGCAGCATTTAGTTTTACTACTTTCTGGTATTGTTCAGTTGATGGATTATTTGAATAAATGTTTGTTGGTGTTATGATTGGTTGGTTGGTGTTTCCTGCATATTGAGAATAGCCAGGTATTTGTCGAGAATGCCCATAAACCGCGGAAGGAGTACTGTTCTGATCATAGATTCCTGGCAAGCAGTAAACCATCTGAAACAGAATAAATATTTATTAGTGCACATTGATTGCTAGTTTCTTTACTTAATTATCAAATTGTTAGTGTGTTATTATAACATTTGGTGTTTATTTATAAAGTATTTGAAACAAATTTAGTTATTTCTTTTGTTAATTTGTACTTGGTCTTCAGAGATCGACCGTATCACTACTGTCTGCATGTTGATTACAGCCGACGTTTCAGGCACTTTACAGAAGTCCATTTTCAAGGCTTAAAAAATGTCAAGTGAAGGTTTTATGCCTTTGTCGGGAGGCCGGTTATTTATTTTAATGTAACTATGAAGGAATTTAACTGCAAACTGAATCAGTTTAAATAATAAAAATTGCAAATAACTGGGGAAGGTTCTTATGATGCAAAATAATTTAAAACAGCTTATATATTGGTCTTATATAGACAGAGTGTCTAAAAAAAAATAGATATTTTGAACTGATGTATAAATAAAACGTACAATTACATGATATGTGTGTTGTTTTGAAATTTAAGCTTATAAATGTTCAAAATGACCACTGTTTACTGCAATACACCTACAACAACAAGCTGATTCAGAATGGCAAACTAATTGTACTACATCTAAAGAGATCAAGTCAAAGACATTTTCATTGTGCCGTTTCAGCTGTACGGTTTTGCTTGGTTTGACCCGTACACAGTGTCTTTTAAAAGGTACAGACTTACAAGGGTATTAGGTCTGGTAAATTTATTGAGCTTTTATTCAATTAAGTGTACATTTTCGTTAGCCCAGTTCACAGTTGTTGGTTGCTTTATCTGACCAAACAATTAAATCAATAAACGTTTCATTTGCGACACACATGTTCCGAAACCATCCACAAAACTGTACTCACCTGTCTGGATCGTCTTCATTTAATGCATGTAGAATGGTGGGATGTATGGTCTCCACAATTAGATTTTAAAATTCTTTGAACACTATTTTGTTTAATACTAGTCTCACGGAAGCATTGTCTGAGCAATTTGTTTGGAGATTGTTTAAATGTCTTCATTACAACATCGACAGTTTTATTACTTGTAGAGGGTTTTCTCCGTCCAGATCGCTCCTTTTTCACATTTCTCACTGTCCCATGTGCTTCAAATTTGTCACAAATCCTTGAAATTGTTACTCTCATCGGTGGTTGGGTTCTAAAATCTATTTGCCAATGTCTTTGGACCTCTTGAACATTCTCAGTCTTCCAGTAACACTTCAAACCACATTTACATTATTCAAAAGACAACTGAACTTCAGCCATACTTATCATATAGTAAATGAGAAAAAAATACTATGCGGTACCTTGTTAAAATAACAGATGTTTTGAATTATTATATTCTGATTCAGGTTTTTAAATAGCGAACGTTTTCTTTAATGAAATATGTCAGTTAAAAAAGTGTATACATTTTTTTAAGACACTCTGTAAAACATATATATATGAATAACTATTTATTTCTAAGCACAGAACTAAAACCTGTGCATTATTTACTTAAATAATTTTTATTGAGTCCCTATAGAAAAATAATGTTTTTTTTAATCCACCCTTAATATGACTCAATTATACTTCAAGTCAAGTGTGGGTGATGTCTGTTCTTCTTACCTCAGTCTTTCCTTCCTCTCTACTTTTATCTCCTGACATATAAAGACACCACACCCAGTCTGATGTTGTGTCAGATAAAAACTCAATATTATATGCTTAAATTGCATCTACTGCCTATTGTCCGGGATCAGTTTTTTCTCCACTCGCCCTTAGTTGTGTTATTTGGCCATTCCTCCTGCCCCTTAGCTTAATATGGGTTCATTCCTATAACCTACTGTCTTCGTCTACATGTTTTGGCCAAACATGTTTTGTCTCTTCAGCCAAAAGGTGTTTTGGTACTATAGCCTTGTTTACACGTGCCGAGTAGATGGCCGAGTGCACTGGGCCCAGTGCTGGGCCGAGTATATTACTGGGATGAGTAGTTGGTTTAATCTATTTTAGGGTTTACATTGAGCGAGTAACATGACACAGTTAGTGAACGAGTAGGGCAGTACTTTTTGAAATGGCATCGAGTAAACATCGGAAAAGTGTTTGAAGAATTGCTCATGTTTACTGTTGGCGGAGTAGGATGAAGTGTTGGTTGAAGAGTTGAACAAAGGAAAAAGACTTGGCTAGAGATTCACTTCAAAGAAGACCGAGACACATGGAACTTCGTCGCTTCTATTGCAAGAACTAGCGTCGGAGGAAGTCAAAGAATAATACATGTCGGCATTAAGAATGTCGCCAATTAATTTTCAAAATTTGTTTCGTTTACATCTATCAAAACATATATAAAACTTTATTTGACAAAAAGAACAATTACTGTAACTTTTCACTCTACTCGGCTACTGCACTCGGTCAACTGTTTAGACGCGCCGAGTGGGTAACCCAGTGATCAGTCGCCAAAAGTTGTTGTGGAGGGGGAAGCCGAGTGGCCTCACTCGACCCAGCGAATGGGTCTTCTCTGAAACCTGTTACTACAGCGACTGGGTCTGGAAATATACTCGACTGATCTACTCGGCCGTTTTACTGGGCCTTACGTTCACATGCGCCGAGTGAGTTTGCGAGTGAGCTACTGGGCCCAATACTCGGCCATCTACTCGGCACGTGTAAACGAGGCTTATCTCTCTGATCACTTGGACCCCTTCCAATGACACTCTTCTGTAGCCACTTTCTACTCGTAATAATAGAACCTAATATGTGTACCAAATTTGGAGCAAATCGGGCATAAAGTGCGGCATTACAGTGTGAATAAACACATATATTATATATAACATTTTTAATGACACCAAAAAAAGTGTTCTGGAGACCATGATCGATTCTCATTGACCAATCCCGACTTTAGGTCTCACCATAAGAGTAACTGCAATTGCTCGTCTTTCCTATTGAAATTCGCTAAAAAGTTTGAAAATGACTTTGCATAGGAGATATGGGCTATTTCAATGACTCTTATGGCGAGACCTATGTAATGGTCAGAAGTGATCAATGAGCACCGATCATGGTCCCTAGAACAAGTTTTGGGGTGTCATTAAAACTGTAATATATATATATATATATATATATGTGTTCGAACTCTATTGACCGTAATTTTTTGTCCGATTTGGTCCAAATTTTGTACACACGTTTTTTTTTAATTTTTGGTTTGAAAAATGAAATAACTTTTTAAAATGAAGTCAAGTATCATGTATTGTCTTGTTCACCTGATGTTCGTTGCGACTGTGAAATTATTGGCAGAGTCAATAGCCTAAAATATCTGGGTGTAACAGTAGACTATAAATTATGCTGAAATGAACTCGTTAAGGAACTAAATAAGAAACTTTGTCTGGTTATGAGAAAGGTGTATTACTTGAGAACTTTTTGTAAATTATTAAAAGTTGTATATTATGCACTTGCTAATTCTAAACTGAGATATAGACTGTTGGTGTGGGGTGGTACTTACCTAAATACACTTATGCCTATAATTGTAATTTAAAAACATATAATTAGATCAATTTTATATAAATCAAAATTAGAACATTCCCTGCCCTTATTTAGGAAGTTGAATATTTTATATTTGCGAAGGTTATACGTGTATGTCATCCTAAATGAGGTTCTAAAAGGAAAGATAGATATGCCGAAATCTAATATACAGAATCATCTTATATCATCTTCTGTAGGGAGCGGTATTGTATTTTTCCCAAAGCCAAACTAACTATGTTTCACAAACGTTTCATATATCAGACACCAAAATTTACGGAATTTAACCTTTTTTAAGAAATTAAATATCTGGCTTCTTGAATTTGAAAAAAGTCTGTTTAGATGCAATGTGATTGTTTTTCTCGCCGCTGTGTTTATTTAGTTGGAGGTAGATACGGGCTTTAGCTGAGATCACTGAATGTTATATATTGATATAAATAATGGTGGTAGCATTGACCTTCTGTTTATTTTTTCAAATATTTTTTGCTTTGCCATGGTTAACTTCCTTAAGTTTTTGAAGCTTGCACAATAAAGCGAAAAAAACCAATTTTACATAACCTAATTTTCTTTGTCAATATTAATGTATTTAGTTATAAGCGAAAAATTGTGTTATTATTGAGCTGTATTTTTAGTTTCATTTATGTATGGTTGTGCATTATGTTAGTGCTGATATTATGTATTTATGCAGGAAATAAATTCTTTATCATTATTTTCTAAGTCGCTCGGACGAGTTCATTAGTCAAAAAATTATAAATTGAAAGCTAGTTTTTTAACCGAAAGTAACCATTTTTTAGATTGGAGTTTTATCTACAAAAAATAGGATAGAAAATTATTCTGCACATTTTGTTTTTTACACGATCTTTTAGCCCGCCTGGTCCCCCAAAATCGATCAAAACGTAAAGTACCATAAAAGTATCCGGTTAAAATCCACGTCAGAGATTTTACCCAAGGGTCATCTTCTGATCCGAGGCCGCAAAGTCGAGGTACAAACTGAGAACGGAACAAAGCAATGCGTAAGTCAGGGGTTGAGGTGAAAACAAATTCTATTCATATATTTCGTACATCTATTCAGTGTCTTCATGAGTAGACCAATTTACTAAGTACAGTAGTTGGTCGAAACCCTAAAACATTAATTACACATGAACAGGGTGTAATTCGCTACCAGATATCCTATAAACTTAATTTTGGAAATTCGCTCCACTCACGTCAGAGGTTCAGCTGGGTGATCGAATTATTACAGTTGTATCCAGAGCAACATGTTCAAAGATTATTGGCAACAGAGTACGAACCGATCTGTTAGGAAGATTCATAGGGTTCATTGGTTGGAATTAGCCTGCCTCTATCTATATCCAAATACCATTCACTGACTCACTCATCACGAAATTTAAAAAACAACCGAACGGATTGGAATGAAATTTGGTATGTAGCTTCCTCTAGGGCCGTAGAGAATGGGTTTTAAAAAAAATTGGGGGGGGGGGGGGGGTGGGGACTTCAAAGTTACTAAAAATGCCTTTAAGAAAAACATAGTATAATATATTTATTTTTTTGGTTAATATACATTTAACTTTGATTTGTCTATCATTGCAAAGCCGGATCGGGACGACTAGTAGTACTTTAAGTTCTATTTATCATAGTATATTCATACTTCGCTCAACCAAGTGTTCCGGTCAATTGTGGACTAGTTTAAGTTCATTTTTATAAAATTTAATTGACGTGTGCACTTTCTGGTTGGTTGTTTTGAATGGTTCCACAATCAAACCATTTACACATCTTCATCATACGTTTTATCAAAACTGAAACTTCGTCCAAATTATTTTCATTTTTCATTAATTTTTATTAAATTTATATTTCTTAGAGGGGTTCGAGGGGGCGCCCATAAGTGGGGGTGCACTAGAAACTTCCCTGTGGGCCAGCACTGCCCTGGAACAGGACCAACGGTCTTGATTATCTCTAAGTTGTAAGATCGTTTTATGATTGTTTTTACACATATACGTCGGTTATGCAAAATTTCTCTTGCTTGTAAAAAATTCACAGCTAGTTACTTCCTGTTGCATTAACTTACAATAGCTACTATAGAGCTAACATATTCATATTTGGTTATAAAATGTAATTAATTAACACTACGTCTTTAATAAGTTGCATGTCTCTTATCAACCGTCAAGACAACTAACTAGGAAATTCTAAAATACAAATATCACTGATAAGCAAAACTGCATGTCACAACGAATTTAAAAGTGTGTAAATACAAAAAGTGTGTACACATTATCAAGTGCGATAATAAACAAACGGAAAACCATTAATAAGTGAACTAACGGAAAAAGTTTCACCTGGGTTCTAACCCCCTACATATGGGCAAGAAGTACAACACAATACTAATGTGTCGTGAAAGTTGCGTTCTTAAATTGAAGGCTACTGCACTATAAATAAATGTTTAGCTTGACTTGTGATATTATATGTAATATCAGAATAAAACTTGAACAAAGAATCTCACAATGACATGCATCTGTTCTTACACGAAATTGGACATGAACACCAACACGGAATCCTGCACTTCTATAACAAGGGACATAAATTAAATACTTTAGAGGCCTACAATAATTACAAGAAGGACAAAGGGAATCTAACCTCAACAGCTGTGAGAAACGTCTCAGATGCTTAGTAATAATGGCTCGGCGCAACCCTAATAGATTTGATATTTTACAAGCATTGATTGAAGACAGTAGTGATGAAGAGGAAGAGACTGATAAAGAAGATATTTATGCACCTAGTGAGGAGTCTGATAGTAAGTAAAACACTATTATTACTACTTTATTCTTATTGTATGTTGCAGTTTCTAGTTTTGAATTTTAGGTTATGTTTACAAAAGTTTATTTTTAAAGGCATAGTGATTTATTAACCAGTAATGCTCATGTACTAAGCTATTTATTTATAATTTTGCAAGGGTCTTTGATAAAAAATACAATCATCTTTCGTCAAATATGAATTATCAGTATTTTATACTTGATGTGTATTTTTATAGGTTCCGAATTTGAGAGTTGGCCTAAGCCTAAACAGAGGAAAAAAGTGAAGGAGAGGACTGTGTTAAAAGAAGTAACAAGCAATGAGGGTCCATCTTGCAGTACAACAACCCTCATCAACCCTATTACCCAAACTGGTAGGTACCTAATTTCATATTAGCCTATTTTTTGTTAAAATAAATTGAGGATAAATTGGGACTTAACAACAACAACATAATAATAATATGATAATTCTCAGATTGAAAAAAAAGAGACAAGAGAAGGGTTTAGGGATATGGAATATGGACGGGGGTGGTCTGATATCAAAGTTTTATCGGCAAACTTTCAGAAATCGTCTCCGACACAATATATCGATTGTTTTTTCAATATATCTATCGAATAATCGAAAAGGTACTTAGGGTTAAGTTATGTTTGGTTAGGTTATCGATATTAAAATAATGATGTATTTCGGCGGAGATGAATACCGAAATTTTGCTGTATTATCCTTACATTTAGGCTATATTAAGAGTGTTTCTGTTTCGTCTTTAACCTAAAATGACCGCAACAAGCAGTTTCTGTTCTTAATATCGGTACCATAGTTAAAAATTGTGTTTTTTTACAGATTCCCATTCAGAAGATATTGAAGACCTTGACAACACCGGAGTTAACAATGCAGCGGAGCAAAATACTACTGACACTACTGACGAGGAGGAACAAATCAATATAGTTCCTGAAAAAAGGAAATGCCGAAAAAGATTACGAAATCCAGAAGGAACAAAAAGGAGTAAAGCTAAACGTTCTCGAAACTGTGGTGAGCCTTACATTGACTACAAAGGTCGTCAAATTGAAGGTAAGAGTTTTATTAACACTATTTGCAACTGCAAACTGAAATGTAACCAATCTATCACAGAAGATGAGAGGAAAAAGCAGTTTGACAAATTTCATTCAATTGGGGATTATGGAAAACAAAATGCATATTTGTGTGGCTTAGTGCATGAGGTTGCTGTGCACACAAGAAGGCCTCGAAACAATAGTAGGGGTGACAGGTCATGCAGTTACAGGTATTTCATACAAAAATCTGGAAACACTGTTAAAGTATGCAAGAAATTCTTCCTTGAGACGTTTGCTGTTTCTAATGGAAGAGTAAATAGAGCGTTGCAGAAAGTTAAGAGTGGAAGGTCGCCAGGGGAAGATTTAAGGGGGAAACATAAAGTAAAAAAAAATTGCTGATGAACTTAAACAAGGTGTCATTGACCATATCAATAGTTTTCCTGCATATCAAAGCCATTATTGCCGGAAGGACAACCCGAACAGAAAGTTTCTTAGCCCAGAGCTAAATCTAAGAAAAATGTATCATCTTTATGTTGAGAAATGCTCAAGCCTAAATACTTCTGCTGTCAAAGAGCACTATTATAGGCATATTTTTAATACCGAGTTCAACTTGGCCTTCCATGTACCACGGAAGGACACGTGTAAGAAATGTGACAGGTACTTGCAATTAATCAATTTAGAGAGTGATGAACAGGTTAAAGCAGATCTCAACAGTTCTCATGATCAACACCTACAACAAGCAGAAAAAGCAAGGGCTGCACTGAAAAATGCTGCTGTAGTAGCAAAAGAAGACACTGATTTTTATGCACTCTCATTTGATTTACAGAAGGCATTGCCATTTCCAAAGTTGACTGTATCGGAAGCTTACTACAGACGTAACCTTGGAATCCATGATTTGAGTTCCAACAAAGCTGTAATGTATGTTTGGGATGAGTGCACTGCTTCCAGAGGCTCAGAGGAAATAGCCTCTTGTTTAGTGCGTCACATTAAGCAACATTGCAATACGAAAAAGCATATTGTCTTGTTTAGTGACACTTGCACCGGGCAGAACCGAAACATAAAAGTTGCATTGAGTCTCCTGAAACTTGTGCAAGAAGATAATTTTGTTACAATTGACCACAAGTTCATGATTTCTGGTCATTCGTACTTACCGAATGATGCCGATTTTGGTTTGGTTGCTGCAAAAGGAAAACCAATTTACTTACCTGAACACTGGTATGGATGCATGGCCTCTGCTAGGAAAAAGAATAAATTTTTAGTCGTAGAAATGAGAAAAGAGGATTTCGTCTCAACTGGACCTCTTCAAAAAGCAATAACAAAGAGAAAGAAAAACACTGACGATGAAAAAGTAAACTGGCTGCAAATACAATGGTTTCGATTCACAAAAGGCAATGAATTCGAAATACAGTATAAAAACACTCTTGATGAGAGCAAACCTTTTTCTACATTGAACCTGCGACCTCCTAAAGGGCGGCCAAGGACATCATTTCCAGAACAAACTCTACTTTACAATGAACCAAGAGTTTTGAACTATTTGAAGAAGCGAGATATGTTATACTTGCTCAAATATATTCCTCCAGTGTACCACACCTACTTCAGGAACATACGCAGTTCTCAGGATGTACCAGATACTGGCTTTGTATCCGAAGGGGATGAGGAGGTTGATGGAGAAGAACCGCCAGTTGAAGAAGAAGAACGGCCAGTTGAAGGAGAAGCAGATGTTTAAAAAAATCATGATGAACCAATTACTAATTGACTTATGTAGCAGATGTTCTTTTTTATAAATAAAATTATGTTTAACCACTTGCCAATTGACTTATGCTCATATAAAAAGTGACCTACCCACCGAGTACCTTAGAATTAAAGTGGTCTAAGTCTTCAACCCCTTCAATAAAACATCCCCTATTATTAAAAGCCTTCAAAACAATCATAAATATTTGCAGTAAATACTAAAGTTATATTTTCAGAAGATTGCATGAAAAAATATTAGCAACTTGATTTTTCAGAACTGTTTTAGCAAACCATTTCATACTGAAAAATTCATGCTCCATGACTTAGACCACTCTGATTCTGACCCCCTCAATTGAAAGAAATCGTCGGCAACTCCTTTTAATCAACAGTTTAAATGAGTACAAATCGATTATTTTTAACGCATTTTTTGGGAGTTTTAAGCAATAATTTCCATATTTTAAGCTAACACGTAAAAAATATAAAGCCTTCTTTATAACTGAAAGTATTTTCCTAGATTATTAATTTATAAATAGAATCTAAAACACGGTATTACGAATGCATGTTTCAACGATTTTGCGGCTTGAGTCAGGCCTTTTGCATTGAAGTCATACTGTACACTCGGGAGTTTTCTTCAAGGTAAAGAAGAGCCTTACGTTAGTGGAGGAAGCTAGCTTGCACGTGGTAAGAAGGCTGGCTGAAAAACAGATTATGATTTCAATTCAAAATCTACTGCTGTTCGTTTGGTGCTGCTACTAGTGGCGTAAAACGGGACTCGTTGGGTCGAGTGAGGCAGGCAATTTGCGGTGCATTTATGTTGAAACGAAACAGAATGTTTTATATGCATTAGCTACAATAATATAACTATAGTTGTAGTTTTATTATTGTAGCTAGTGCATCACTGAAGACGACCACATTGTCGTGGAAATGCGTTTGCGTAACAAACATATCTGTTTGAGATTCAGTGTTTCATTCTATAAAGGCTACACTGTATTGATATCAGAACCGACCAAGCTCTAAGCGGAATATAAAAAACAGTACTATTTGGAAGTTTTATATTTTAAATACTTTACTGTATCGCATTTTCTTTGCATTTTTCCTGGTACCTCAAACTCACGTTGTGGAAGTATTCTAATCAAGTTTAGAAGCTAAGGTCCATACATTCGTGGTGTATCAGTATTCTAATCAAGTTTAGAGGCTAAGGTAAGTAAACAGCAATATTCTTCTGTAGATTTCAATAGAGGAATATTCCACAAGAAAGACATGAATTAGATGTCCATATCAGTGTTGTCAGTGCTGCTTCAGTATCCCTTCAGTGCTTTTTAAATGATTTATTTCACAAAGATATTTTTTAGAATTTCACGGACGTGATTTTTTGTTTGTTTACAATGAATAACGAACAACGCATTGAATGTGCCAGGAAATATCAGATTTTATACGATCTTACTAGTCATAAATACAGGGTGTTTTGCAGCCATTCTACCAAACTTTACCATATTATTCAATAGGTCAAAACTAGCAAAAATAATACAACATAAAATTAACCATTTTGCTTACTTTAGAAGTTGTCTGTCTGCATGTGTGTTTTAGAAAACAATTACTATCTCAATAACGGTTTAAATTCAATACATGAAACTCAGCATAAAAGTTTATCACATTGCTTTACACAAATTTGCTGCAACTATCCGTTTCAAGATGGCGGCGGTATAAACTTTGCAAAAGTAGAATATCTAACGAACTAAATGTTTTACGGAAAAAAATGCTAACATACAATAAATGTAGATAATTTAAAGACAAATCCAACGGTACATCACTTGTTATCATTGCTTTAAGGGGTGGTTAAGAAAATTCTGACTGAAAGTATTTGCGAAATACTTAAAAATGAAATCAGAAGCAAAATAGGAGAGGCAATGTAAATTTAGGGCCTATACCTAATATGATATCTGGAAATGAGGAACTATCAAATATTTTTCTATCTATATGTTCGGCTTTGAGGTTTAAACTCGTTGAAATATCTATGCATACAAACATAAAACTATATTATAACTATAACTAACTAGATAAATTAGTTCTATTTTTAATAGAATTATAAAAGTTTGAACTTCTGCTAATTTACAAATATAGCCTAGGCCTACTGATACTGAACTGACGCGGCACTGGTGTGTGGGAATGAGGAAACACGGATAGTACTGATACTGAACTGTCACGTACCTGTGTAAATGAACCTACATCACTATAAAATATAAGAATTTCTCGGAAATTGTCTGAATTAGGCACCGTATATGAAAATGGCGGGTAGCTCCAATGTGATGAGTTTCTTAGAAATAAAAAACTCTTATATTTGGGCAATGGAACAAAAAAAAAATTTCATTACATTCTTTTGTCATTTTAGTTAAACTCGAGTGTTTAAACTGATTCGTTTGATCGTTATACGTAGGCCTACATCACGGATAGTCTATTAAAACCTACATATCAATCTAAAATGGTATTCTTTTAAGATGGTGAGAAAAAAAACTGAAATTTAAGTAAGTATATAGTCCTACCAATAGAAAAACGGAATTTGATTGAAATTTGTATCTGTAGCAAAACAAATAGCTCAGCTGATTGAAGATGTTCATTATTGTTACAGTAGTCATCTGTCTACACTTCTAAAATTCCATGTAGGTGTTTCTCAGTGGTATTTCCATACAGCGGATGTCATACTTAAAATAATTTGTAATTTTAATTTATAGGTTAGGTTTTTTAACAGTGTGCTATAATGCAGGTTCTCTTAACGTTTATTATAATACCTGTTACATCATAACGTAATAGGCTACTTCGATTTATTTGAAATTTATTTTTGTTGTTTGTTGCAATTAGTATTGTTTTTATATTTAATCCTTTACTCAGGAGCACATTTCGGTTATTTTCGATAGGCTCAGTGGTTCCTTTGATTGCATTTAAGTGTAATTTTTCACTTGGCAGCAAATTCGCAGTTATTTATTTTGCTTGTTTTAAAATCTGGAATGTCAGGCTCATTATATTCGTCGCTGAAATACATTATGAACGTTGCTAGAAACACAAAAATTGCATAAACCATTACGTTTACTCTTATTTCAGACCTTGGGTCTAACTTGTAATAAATAAATGTTTTATTGTTGTAATCAGCTGTTTACATAAAACTGCAATGTTTATTTTTATTTGTAATCAGATGGTGCACGATAGATTTACCGTTTAGTGTACAGTAAATGATCTGTGTAGTGCACGGGATAGAAGGACGAAAATAGCTGTTTTCGGTGTAGTATAATGAAAACATTTTTATTCACGGCCTTTCCGACTATTTTCTAGGTCTGAAACAATATAATCGTCATAATGATGTCTTTTAGAAAAAATAATGTATTTTTCTAAAAATTCTGCCAAATTCTCCTGAGAAAATAGCAATTTTACTTTTTTTGCCTATACCAACGTGGAAGAGATTAAAACAACACAGACGGAATTCTAGAAAATCCTGTTAAGGTCTAACAAATGTTACCTCTTTATTGTTACACATCTGACTAATGTGATCACCTTTGTTAGTAGGATAGACATAATATTTGAAGTATGCTTACCTTTAACAACATAACCGCAAAAGTAATCCACAGCGGATAAACATGATGAGTCATTCTTTATGCTGCAATCGTACAATGATCTTGAAAATGAACAATGGTCACCTTAGTACCCGGCCATATATAGTTGAGTTTGTTTTACAGGTAGAATTTGGCACAGCTCGGTCACCTCCTGAAGTCAAAATTTTGTCGACGAAGCAAAACATATTATTGCCTTACGAGATAAAACGTGGGCACTTACATAACAAACACATACAGTCTGTTCCAGAAATCCTGCTCCTTTCAACCCATACTGAAATATTTAGTCATTTGCTTATAATATTATGTTTGTTGATTTACAGATGACCAATTGAAGTAATTTATAACTAGCTTTTAGGATTTTATAGTTGAAGTTTCGTTGTGTCTGACTGTCTGTGTGTTATTAAATCGTAGCAGTTTCCTTTTACTCCCTATTGCGAAGGATTTGATATCGCTTTTAGTAAACATAAAAATGTAAATTTATAGAAAGTTAGTGATTCGACCACGCAGCTGAACAGCTGTCGTGAGTTGAGCGAATTACCAAAATTAAATTTATATATTTTAGGGTTTCAATCAACAGGGCAATCAGTATTCTCACGAAGACGCTGACTAGATGGCTGCGAGTACGAAATATATTACTAGAATTTGTTTGCACCTCATCCTCCAGCCCCGGATAACGCGCTACTTCATTCCGTTTGCGGCGAAAAAACTTGCTTTGCGAGTTTGCACCTCGACCTTGCGGCTTCGGATCATGGACTGCGCTTCGTAAGTTTCCATCCCGACGGTCGGTCTCGGACCAGAAGCTGCACCCACAGTAAAGTCGACCACGTGCATTTGAACCGGGTACTTTTATGATATTTTACGGTTTGATTGATTTGAGGTGAACCAGAGCTATAAGGTCGTGTAAAAAAGCAAAATGTGCAGAACAATCTCCTATATTTATTTTTTTATATAAAAACCCCAAAAAATAGCATTCTAGTACGAAAAATCTCCGAAAAAAATTACTTGCCGTTAAAAATAGCTCCCAGTTGTTGGATTTTTTGCTAACGAACTCGTTCGAGTGACTTAAACCAACGAGTGTTCTAAATTTAGATAAAATCTGTCGTTAACTGCGGCTGTTAGTGTGTAAACGCATACATAAATGTAGCATTTTTAATGGCACATCAGTGTTCACTGACCCAAACAACTCAGGTTTGATTTTACTTGCTGATACGAGGAAAGAGCGTCCTACGTGATCTACTTGCAGCCAGAACTTGCCTGCCTAAATAAAATATGCGTTTGCCGCTATGGTCGATCCGTTCAATTCATTGTCTCTTTTAACATGTAAAGGGTATAGTTGTGATAATTGATTCTCAAAAAATTGCTACATTCGTCAAAAAATGTGTCGAGCGGTCTCCAAGAAGTGACATAATAATGTTTTTGGAAGTGTATCAGAGTTACGAACGTCTGTGGAACATTCGTCACAAGTGTTATCTTAACAAAAATAAGAAGAGAAAAGGAATTAGCGAGCTTTGAATGATGGAAGAAGCTCTAACTAAACTTTAGAAGTCTGTTTTCCGGTTCAAGCCATATGAATACGAAAGCTCTTGATGAATAGGATGCTTTTGCAATTCATCATTTGGGTAATTAATGAAACTATCTTCACAAAGTTTAATTTTGCTTCAAGAAAGAATTCAGCCGCTCATTACCAAAGAGCAGCTGAATAACGTAGTTCCGGAATTACCTATGTCATCGTATAGCCTAAATCCTCTAAGCCTAAGATGTCTCACGGATAAGCGGCAAACAACGATGTTGACGACGAACTGACAGAATTCCTCTAAACAGATGGTGAACAAACGTACACAACATTGAAAAATAACTAAAATAATGAATATAATAAATATGTTAAAATAAACAACTTTCTTTTTTTAACACATTTGCTTTTTATTTCAACACCTCTTTGGTCAATGAATTGATGAATAACTATAATGCGTTGTTAAACAATTTAAATAGTACAGATCTAAAGTAAAATATAGTATTGGTTTTAATTTTTAATTGCTCAAACTTAAAGAAGTTTCTACTTAGCTGAAATATACTTTTGCAATGAGGTAATGATAGCTTTGAGAACCTCAGGCAAAAACAAAGATATTGTTCATGCTGGTATACGAAAAAGTAATGTCACCATTAGCAAGGTATCTGATCGTAACTTCAAAATGAAGGCGAGGTGCGATTGCAAGTCGCATTATTGTGCCTGCTTTTACACAATTACAGGTTCAATCGATTTTAAAAGTCCTTCAAAATTGTCCACGTTCAATCGCAAATGTCTTTTATACTCATGAGGGTCTTCATTATTTAATTCACAAAACATAGTAGCAGATGCTCCAAACGCATCTCGTTTACCCACCCTATCTTTGACCCACACTAGGCCTATACTTTTATGTAAAATATCTCGAAGTTCTTCGCTCAAAATCACAACACATTCGTCAATTACTTCATTAAAAGCTTCATCAAATGGGATATCTGACACACTTAAAAACTTTGAAATGATAAATAAGTAAATATATTTACTTTTAAAATATTGCAGTGATCTGTACTACCACGGTGCTCACAGTATACTGACGGCAAGTACTTGCCCAATGTAAAGGTATTTTACCAGCAAGAAGTTACCCCGCCAGAACTTTCTGCAAGTACTTGCTTGTTCTACTTGCCCCGTCTATAACACCCTTAAGAGTCATTGCAATAGCTCATCTTTTCTATTGAAATTCGCTAAAAATTAGAACGGTAAGCGAAAAGGAAAATTATTATAGCCTATTCCATCAAGTATTTAATCCATTCTGTTTTCAAATTTGATTTATATTATTAATAACCTACTACTTAATAATATTACTATGTAAGCCACATGAGTAACGGATTTCTGACATTAATAAAATTCTACGTTTGTGTTGCTACTAGGCCTACTTTCTTCTTACGTTTCGAAATTGCTGCAATGATCGTTCATTTAACTGAAAAAGCTTTTAAATTTTCTGCATATTTGCTGAAGGTTAGAAAATAATTTAAAATCAAGCACCTTGTAGTACAATAGACAAATTCCGAAACCATGCAAACTATAAATGAGTTTTCATAACCAAAAGTTTCAAAGGGGGAAATAATTACTATATAATTATAACTTTGTTATTTAATTACTGATTTTGGTGAAACTCCGTACTACCCGTAGATGTTTTATTGTAAAAACGAATCTGTCATAATTGTTTCCATAACTCATTTTGTTAAGTTTCAAGATGGCGGCAAAGTTGGTTTTATTTAAAACCAAAAAAGATATTTGACATGCTTAAAAAATATGCTATTTTACCTCAGGTAAAAATGCGGGAACGACGTTAGTTTGGATCCACTTACTTAGAAAAACAGAGAGCAAAACGAGTATCTTATATAAATGTGAATGTTTCACAATATTCTACAAACATGCTATTTGTTATTAGGGTAGACGAGTGTATAGATCCCGCTAGATATCACTGGCTACTAATAAGTGCTAAAAACAGTAATGAGTTGTTCAGGTTAGAGGTAACACGTTTGTTATTTTGTAATTTCTGTATACTTTATTTAAGTACACAAACTGTATTTCAAAATTACAAATAAAATATGGAATCTTTCTAACATTAGAATAGGGGTTTCTTAAAACTACTAATGCAAACGCTTCACACTATTTTAAATGTTATGATAGTATGAACAGTAATGGGCGTTGTTTTACTGTTAAGCGGCCCACACACAATCAGTTTAACTGCGCAGTTTATCTGTACAAATAAAACTGAACAATATTGTGTGAACTGTGTGGTGTGTGGGCTACTTCAGTTTTCTACTCAGTTCTCTCAGTAGTATAGCCACAGTCTGCTTTGAGTGTATATTTTCGACAACTATGCAAACTGTTCGAGCTAACTGCGCAGTTTATCGGTGTAAAGTAGAGTCTCTTGCAACGGCCAAAAGCCTGCGTAAAATTCTGCCAGAACTGAGCAGTTTCCTTAGTTTATTGCTCAGACATGATGGCATACGTAATAAACTGTTTAGTTAAACTGATCGTGTGTGGGCCCCTTTACTCTTTGTTTGATAATTATGACTGGTATACCATTACTGGCTAAAAAAACTTACTCCTAACGTTTTTTATACAAAATTATGGTTTCTGAGTTATTCTCATTTAAAATAGTTAAACAACCGCCATTTCGAAATGAATTATTTTAACATGTTTTTATTTTTCTAATTTAAATTCTTACAGTGTAGTGAAACTCAATCGGTTAGCCGTTTTAGATTTATAGATTGTTTAAAATGTTTACAATAACATTTGTCTTTATTTCGACACATGTAGCCCCTCTCTAAATTATTTCCGCAGATTGTAGTAACACCCTGTACACGCTCAAGTAAAGTTAATTATATCAAAATTGTGCGAGCTGAGCTATTATGGAGGTTGACGTGCTAAGCACGCATATGCATCTAGAGTTAAATGTTATAATTTATCTTTCTAGTTTCAAGTAAGAATCACCATGTTTTTAGAAACGATTTACTTACTCTCTCCCATTCAAACACATACTCTCCTGGACACATATTTGTTGTATTACACATTCAACATGACACTTTTATTTACACACATAAAAGTAAATAGAATTTGTAAATAACAACAGAAATGTGCCTACACTATGTGTAGTTACGCTTTTCAGGTTCACGGTCTCGTGTTCGGCGGAAGACTGACGTTAGCTGCGTTAGCGGTCTATAGTCTGTTTTGTGATTACTTTTAGGTTGTTCGAATTGGTATTGTTAATCCATTATTGTAAGTGTAACTTGAAGTAACATTCGATCATTTCTTGTTTAACATTTCAAGGTTATTTTCGTAATGTTTGATTCTTGATAAGTTGATATTGTAAAGCGTTGGTCAGTAAAGTTGGTCATGGCTAATTGAAACATAAGAGAATTTCACAGACCTTATGCTTTGTAATTTACAAGCAAAATAACTGTTTAAACAATAATAACTAAAGTAAAAATACATTTTTTTGACGTTACTTGCCAAGCTCTTTACAATAAATTATCAAATCCTAAATTCTTAAAAATACGTACGTTTTGTTTTTCTGAGCGTTTGCTTTTTACTGCGATTTAGCAAAGCTTAGTGATGGTCTCACACAAAATTAGTGTGTCTGATCTAACAAAGCCAGAGCCTGATGGGCTCACAAACAACAGTGTTTCTGAAAGCCTAATGATTTTCACCAAAAAGTAGTAGGCCTATTATTGATTTTGCAAATTGATGGCCTCAATAAAAAGCAGTAATCCTGATTTAACAAAATTGAATCAATGCCAGTGAAAGCTACAGTGAATTAATAAATACATTGTTTAGATGTGATTTGACACCTTTTTTAACATATGGTTGCAGCAAGGGTGTGTAAGCGATATTTTACATTAAGTAACTGTTTCACAGTTTATTGACGAATTTACTTTAGGTATTTTTACGAATTGTTTTATAATTCTCGTACATAAAACAATGAACGTGACTTGTTGGATTTTAAACGGATATACTTGCTAAACTCTATTTTCAGAAATGCGGAATTGTATGCTCATATGCTGGAAGCCAACGCGGAAACGTATTTTGTTATTTAAGCATTTCGCAGTACAGACAAGTTACAAATTACAAAGTAGAAAGGAAAAAGCTTGCTTGATACATGAATGTTAAAAGAAACTAAATATAATTTCAAACGAAATAACCAAAAAAACTCAATTTATAAGATACTAAACTAATTCATAATGATAAACTCTGAAACTAAAGATAATACATAATACTATAATACATTTAATTTTGTTTGTGTTTTGTAATTGTTGCATAGTTTGCTGTTGTTCTTTACTTGGTTTTAATTTTGTTCTTTAGTTTCAGATTTTATCACTATGAATTAGTTTAGTATCTTATAAATTGAGTTTTTTTGGATATTTCGTTTGAAATTATATTTAGTTTCTTTTAAAATTCATGTATCAAGCAACAGTAACCAAAATTACTTTTCCCCATACATTTATTTTTCTCTTATTTTAAAATAGTTTCATTCCTTTTTAAAGTTTTCTTTTTCTTTATAGGGGCATTGCAATTTTCACAACCTATCAGAAGCAATACAAATTGTTCACAACATAAATACAAACAAACATTATTAGGTCTTATAGCGGAGTAAAGTGCCTATTTCCTTTAGCACAAATTATAGACACATTTTGGAAAGAACTGGCCAAACACTCGATGTCCGATTTTTTGCAAATAAAAACATGTCATAACTCATCTTACAACACAATTTTCTTACTAACATTTGTGTTAAAACACATTTTACGTTATTTATTTATCCGTATGAGTTTAATTGTTGGAAGACAGAACCATTCCCAACGAAGTTTCAATAACAGCTGATAGATATGTGGTTATGTCAATATCCTTAAAAAACAAAAGTAAATCATCAGATTGAAAGTAAATAGATATTTAAAATCATTCAAGAATATAATCATTGTTTTGTAATTAGTTGAGTCTCAAACATATACAGGATGTTTAGAAAATATTGTCCCCAACTTCACCAAGCTGTTCTTTAGGTGAAAATATTAAAAATGTTCCAGTAAATATAGATACAGAAAATATTGACCTCAAATTTTGTGTTCACATTTGATACGTAACTTTACCCTTCTACAAAAATCCAGAAGTTCTTTTGTATAGGATTACTTTAAAAATAGCCATTTAAAAGGTTTACTGTCAAATATTTCTAAAACCGCTAACTTTACCCAAAAAAATTTACAAAACAAAAAAGTTAACTTTTTAATAAATTTTATTTTTTATTTTTCCTGTAACCTAAAAGATAACCAAGTTATCGGCTAAAAACTAAACACACAATTTCTTGGTATTGTCTCGATAAAAATACAGAAACAACAATAATAATACAGAAGGACAGTATTTTTTTTAGCTTTAGATGATAACTCTGTTATCTTTTCATCTACGGGAAAAATAAAAAACCAGTTTGTTTGTTATTAAAAAATTAACTTTAATTTTTTCCTATTTTTGTTTTGTAAAGTCAGCGGTTTTAGAGATATTTGACATCATTACAAAATTTAAATGGCCAACAATTTTTAAAGTATATAAAAACAGATTTTTTTACAAAGGTAAAAGGTTACATAACAAATAGGTAGGCCTACACCAAATGTGAGGTAGTATATTTTCTATTTCCAATGATATTAGGTGTATAACAAAAAAGAAAATGGTGGATAATTCGAAAACCAAGCGTTTCCGGACCTATGATTATGGGAATTTTCACCTACAGAATAGCCTGGTGGATTTTGGGACACTATTTCTAGACATCCTGTATATTACTTCAGCTTGCATTAAGGGTCTGCTCCAGTAAACGAGAAAGCAACAGGAAACGCAACCGCTTCTCACTGTATCCCTATCTAAACAGTGCAATTTCTTGCAGCTGAACGCTTTGACATCGCCCCCATTTCAAACCATTTTATAAGTCTATCTTTTGTAATTGAGTGTTGAAAAATTGAAAAAAAAACTGAATATTCTTTATAAAATTTCGGATCCGCTTGAAAATTATTTTTCATTACGGTATTAATTTTTTATTGTGTTAGGAAAAAAATCAAACTTTGTACTTACAAAATGTCAATTACATAACAAATCAAAAGCATTTAAGAAAATGTAAATTGCAAGACGGATGCGTATTGTAACTGTGCTTCAAATGAGACCTTTCACACAATAATTGTATGATAAAAACTAAACGAAATAAATGGTATGAAATTTAACATTGCTCTTATGGGATACAAATCCAAGATGGCCGCCACTACAGCAGACCCTTAAAATGCAAAAGTATTGAAATCTTGCGAAAATTCTAAAAAATTTACCCCCATGACGTTTTCGAGGTCTCTCAACACGATAAACCAATAAAAGAATGTTTCCGTGTGTCTTTATGTGCGTCTAGGTCTGTGGACACGATATATGCACTCACAGACGTCGTAGAAAACTTCTGGTGGTGCCAAAATCTTCATAATTTTATTTGCGGAGAGTTGAAAAGCTTTTGAGGTTTCTAGTGTGACAGCAACGTGACGTGTGTTACAAAAACGTCACATTTTTGAGTATTTTTTTTTAAAGAGCCGAAGTCTTGAAAAAGTGTTCCATCTTTTCATCTTGTATACTAATTGAAATTTTACATAAAAAATTAGATTACTTAGATTACTGGTATTCGTAAACAGTCGTGTTAAGTCGGTTATTTCCGTCACCCAGCTCAATTAATTACAAATATTAACTTTTTTATATTCATAATACAAAGACATATAAGCATAGGCTTATGAGTCTTCTTCAAATTACTCACGATTGCTCAATATAACATTGTTTTACTCATTATTCATAACAAATTACTCCACTCGGCTCAAAATTTAGTCCGCTAATTATCTAGTCATAATTAATATTTAAAACATTGGTAGATGTTCAATGAATCTAAACAATTAGAAACACCGCCCCAACCACAAGTTCGGTAAATAACACTATACAAATAAACTTTAAAATATTTATTGATAGGGTTATTCAATAAAAGTTATCTAAACGTGTTTAAGTAGATTTAGAACCCTCCGATGATGGTAACTTGGTTACCGAAATGTACATCAGGGAACTAGAATAACTCTATCATTAAAATCAATGTTTTTAAGTTTATTTGTGTAGTGTTATTTACCGAAATTGAGGTTGGAGCTTCAGTGTTTCTAATTCTAAGTGTTTAAAATATAATTTAAATAAAACCCAATTTCACTGAAAGAAGATTTAAACCTGATTTGAGAATACAGTGATCAAGTAGTCAGATTACAAAACACAAGTTTCAAGTTACAAGCCTTACCTTCACATGATGAGAGCTGTAATCTGTAATCAGCTGACATAAATACAGAAAGACAAAGTCAAGGTACTTTGTCGTTTGTAGTAGTCAGCAAATTAGCTCACAGACAGCCATGGAATGCAACTTTGGCAATTCGTAGAACTAAGTGATTATGGAAATTGTGTTGGTGAAACCATTTCAAACTGTGGAGATCTCTGTCTACTCTAATCCCTTTATTCGTAATGAAGGTCTTGTATATTACTTTTTCTTAACTGCCCATATTTGTTTCCGTTAGTGTAATTTGCTTTAGTACTGTATTTTAAGTCCTTTGCACTCCTTTGTAAGCTAATTTGTATATTATATACAAGAAGAAATTCTGACTTATTGTCTTCATAACCAACTTACAGCCCAAACTACCTTTAAGATAAAAATACGAAAATGTGAAGGTATATTCTTCCGGACGGGGTCATAAACTCTCACTAAGAAAGAATTTGACAAAAATTTGATTTAAAAACGTAAAAATGGTGAAATGACTGAGGTTTTAACCAGCCTTTTAACAGGTAAAACAGCTGAATCGGATCGAAAGCTTAGCAACACAATTTTAGGTTATCCCTTTGCTAAACCAATACACCCATTTACATTCATTACCATTTTCTACCTCTTTCCCATTTTTCATATCTTTTTCCGTCTTTTAAATAATAATAAGTTATAAAAATAACTTACTAAATAACATTTTCGAGCGTAGCGAATGAATGAGCACCATGTTTATTTAAGTACTTTACAAGATATGTCACAAGATAGGTGTTGCCATTTAAAAATTTAAAGTTGCCCCCTTTATCCCTCTTTTCAAAAATGGGGGCTAAATTTGTAGCCCCCGCCCTCCTAAATACCAGAAAAGTGTCATAATAAGTATTGCAGAGCTTTTACGTAGATATAGCAATCCGTTTAAATTATATCGAGGTGCACAACTTATATTACACTCTGTATAATATTAGCTTGAGACCAACTACAGTAACAACCTACCTCATTTTTATAAGATTCTGTAAAACACAAAGAGAAGAGGAAGGAAGATTCTTAAAAACATTTCAGTAGAAGCCATGGCTTCAGACGAGATTTTACCGGTTTTAGACACCCAGAGAACTGAAGAGATCATAGAAATATCTCGTTCAAGAAATATAATACCATATTGCCATAACTGCACATTTAATATTACCGATGAAAACCATACAATCTATAAAAAAATGCATGCGATTAGGATTTTTCTCCGACATCGGGGGTTTCATCCCACCGTGCGTCGGTCGTCAAAATTCTCTCATTTTTGGCAAAAATTACACATTTTGATCTCTTAATTCTCAAATAATCAAATAACTATTTTATTAGCTTTTAACTGTATTAGTCTTTGCATTATTTTAAGATTTCAGATACGTATCTATAATATTAACGTATTCATAATATCTATATAATATTGGACTGCGAGTCCGGACTTTTGTATTTGTTTTACCTGTTATATGTCCATAACAAAGAGCTTTGCATCCTAACCTTCCCCCACCACCCCAGTGGACAATCTAACGGGGTTAGCAGGTTGTTTTTAGCAGTCAAGCAGTCTGTCTTTGACCTTGAGCTTGTCAAGGTTTTTGCGGAATCACACAGTGGCGGACGTACGAACATATTGGGGGGGGGGGGGGGGGGGCGAATACCACATTTTAATCTATATTTTACGGTAAAAATCTGCAAAAAATTTACTCTTTTCTTAACCAGTAGACTAAATTGACAGAGGGGTAAAATCAAAAGACAAACGTGCAAATAAGAATTTTATTTAAATAAAAGTTTTACAGAAAATAGTCCTATTTTACTCTATACAGCATTACTAAAACTCTAAAAGATACAGATATAAAAAGATATATAAAGATACATTATGTAAATAAATATACCACACCAAATGAAAAATTAACAAAAAAGTCATTAGTTGGAAACTTTTATGAAAACAATGCAATTATTCAAAATTTAAAGAAAATCATATTTGAAAAAATAATTAGAAAATGAATATTCTTGAACAAGACAGAATATTACTTCAAAAATAAACTTCGTGTTTTTTTTTAAATTTCTTTAATAACAATGTCAGGGTTTACTTTGATTTCTTTGTGTATAAACAGCAAATCGAGACCATTAAATTTGTTTGCACTTGCAGTGTTTCTCAAATACTTTAAATAACAAAGGTTAGAAAAAGATCTCTCAGCTGTCGCTGTAATAACTGAATCACGCAACAATTTGGATCCGCCCCATAATCCACATATTTGTGAACCGTATATAATCAAAGGTTGCACAGTTTAAAGTTCAAATCTCTTATTGTATATGAATTCACAGACAACAGATTAAACGTACCTAATATATTTATTTTAAAGCTGGGTATTTAAATGGAACATGACACTCATCCCGCCCCCCCTGGACTAACACTCCGAGCGAGTGGAAAAGGTTTACGTGGTGAAATGTAGGCCTAACTACAATATTGTTAGAATAATCCTAAGATGGAATCTACTTGCATGCTTCTCTTTTCTAATCATATCAATGCGTACGATATATACACAGAAAACACTGCTATCACAATCGAGAAGAAATCGTTTGCTGATAGTACATTCTTTGTTATAAAGTGATTTAGAGCACTATTATAATGAACTAGTTATATGTATGATGTGTAATTTATTCACGTAAACACTGGTTTTGCACACAAAAATACACAATGAACAGACACAACACTTTATTAGGAAATAAACTTGAAAATATTTAATGCGGACTGACAGTCCGCGCGCTAGTGTTTCAGTCGGCCGACCGTGTACTGGAGTGATAAATAGTTATTTATTTATACATGAAGCATTCGATAATAACAAATTTAACCAACACCTTGTCAACTGATACAAGAATATACTGAACATTTACTTCATTGAAATTTGGTTTCTGGCCAGACTTTCTTTAGTTAAAACTTGTTATTGTATTAACTTCACTTTTAGAATAATTCTTTCCGTCAATGCGACTTTTATCAATATAAGTATTTACTTACTTGATCATTGACGCGTTTCGGAAACTATTCATCTTCAGAATCTCACTCTAAATAGAGGTTTTTAGCCTATTTAAAAAAATGTAAAATCTACAAAACACGCGCATAATAATGTACAACTTAAATTCGCGTCTGCACACAGTCTAATACATATATACATATGCCAACTAGGAAAGTAAGACCACTAAAGTTCAATGTTTTTTTATTTTATTAAAAAAAAATTTTTTAAGGTCAATTTGTAATTTACCACATGCTCTTGTTTTTTTGCGAGCGTAATTAAATTTACTAGTTGTTAGTATTAGGCCTACTTTAGATGTTCCTTGATCAGTTTTTTATTTTTTCTCCCGGTTCGTTAGAGATGTGGAACATTACGGTTACATATAATTACCTCAGTGTGTTTGTTTAGTTGTTAGGCAGAATCACCCCATATTCCGATTATTTGAACGTGTTTCTACCTTGTTCTCTCGGTGTTTTTTTCCAATTCCTTTCATGTTTTTTTAAGAATTCTATCTACAGTGGAACTTCGGCAACCGTTCCCTATAGCTGTGTATTTTATAGTGTTCAATTCTTTGGGAAAAACTTCATTCTTGATTGGTATTGTTGTTATTAGTATGTGGATAAAACTATTGTAAGCAGCAATTGTTTGTGCAATGGGATGGTGGAAATCCGCATGAATAGTATAAACGGTTGTTGAGGGGTTTTCTAAAATTGTTGTACCAAAATACGTCCGATCTGGTCTAGAAAATAATAGATCGTTCTGATCTTGTTTCTGTTCAGTACATTTTTATGTAAACACATATTTAAATGAACACCTCCGCACTTAAACCCACCCTTGCTTCTAAACGTGTATACCTATTCGTAACCAATAAAACTTATTTATTTATTTCTAGTGTACTTAGATTTTTCTTTTTCAAGCTCAGATTTATTGTACCATCAACCGTGAACTAATCGTTTCTTATATAGTCAAGTTTTAACATACGTGTATATATAGCATAATATCTAACAAGGTTTTGGTAAGTTAATAAAAAGCTTTTGTTTTTTATTTTGATTTTGTTTAATTAAAGTAAAAATATTAACACTAAAGTAACACAAAAATAACAAAAACAAAGTTCGGAAAGCATATTCCACCACTGATCTTTGACCATAAACCGTAGGGATGTACTGCTCATAGGCGTTTATTACCTACAACTTTTCACGTAAACGTTCGGACCATTAAACATTCGTAAACAAATTTGGCAAAATCCATTCAAAAATGCACAATTTATATCAAGAGAAATTGTGTCTTATAATGTTCGATAAATTGCACAATTTACTAGCGTAATAAAAAAACTATTTTAATCGTGTTTTCATTTGAATCCGATAAAATTTCAGCTGAAGGGCTGGAGGAAAATCTCGAAACGTATATAACAAAACTCTACATTTGTTAGTTTTTATTTCCTTAAAGAAATTCCTTTCAAAGGATATACCCCACACCACACTATAGTATAAAATATTTGGGCTACCAACCTTTTACGATTTGAAGAAAAATCTTTTTGTTGGGTTAGTAATCGTTTATATTATTGGAATACAGCTGTTGGTATTCTGTGTAACTGTCAATATCCTCTTTCGTATGTCGCTTTTATCCTTTTTGGAGACAATTAATTGACTGACAGATAAATAAGTTTAATGGTTTGGTTTTTTACTTTAGGAATAGACTAAAAAAACTACATTACCAAGTAAATGCTTAGAATATTAGTGAAACGAGTTAAATTACAAATCCTACTTCTTTATCAAAATATTAAGTACTATTATATATTTGATTTTCACCTTGTTTTTTTTGTTTTGTTCTATAGCAACCTGTAGACTGATGACCACTGTTTACACTTTATTGAGTCATTCTCAAGTCACATGTACCGGTTACACATTTTTCACATGATATACCACACTTCAACGGTTTTCAAAAGCTATATGTGTTACACGTGTCTTGAGGATGACCAAGTGAAGTGATAATCGAGGTCTTTAATCTAAAGGAAGTCATAGATTACAAAAAGCATGATAACAATAAAAAATATAGTAATACTTCAATTAAATGTTGAGTACTGAATAGTTGGCATCTCCTCCATCCTTATACCAGTAAGTAATGTCCAATATTGAGAATAATACAAAAAGTTACATTTCAAGTACAAGTAAAGTTCTGGTCTGCAACCTAACGTTTATGGATGAGTTCGTATACGCGATCAATTCCCTCCTTACACTTTAGTAAGTAAGCAGCATCATTTGATCGATAGTTATCCATCTTCAACAAGTCGGGTAAAGCCTATTAAGAGAGGCAGCATCAAGGTTCTTTGTTTGCGGGAACGCAGAAGCAGGATGGCGGAATGTCCCGAGGAACTTTGGTGTGGTGTCAATGGAACACAGACTATGAGGTAACTTGAGATTCGGGTCTTTGATGTACCGAGTGGCGTATTCAGCAAACGGAGGGTCGATAAAGACTTCGAGCTCGTTGAAATCGTGACGGTTATCCGGGCAACATAATACCTGCAAACATTTTTAATTTAATGAAATTTAAAAGTGAATTTTATACTTACGTTTGTGGAAACAGTAAATATTAGAAACTGATATTATCTATGTATATAAAGAAGAAATGTCTGTGGGTATTTATGATCCAAATTATGGCCGAGTTCACCATCCACGCCCAGATAGACCGTTTTGACGGTTGGGAACCAAATTTGGAATAGTAATTAATTTGCACAAAAGGAGGCTATCGCCGAGAAGATATAAAACATTACAGCCTTCGTATTTTGATTATTTGCACTTAAGGGATGAAAAAGGGTATAACAACGGTTATTGTTTTAGAGGTAAAACAATAAATATTAATTATTTATTTAAGGCTATCTCCTTCACTAAAGAAGGCTTTATTTAAGGCTTTTCTTGATCTTACTAAATATGTCATTAATGTCTTTACGTATAAACAATGTCATAATCATAACCCCTCAGAGGAAACATCCATTCAACCTCTATTTCGTGCTGAACCTACATACTTATTACGTATACATCAAAGCATTAGTTATGAATACCTCCTTAATACACAATGGGCTCACCACATATCGCATGTCTTATACGACTTCTCAAAGGAAACAAGTGCCCTTCTGCTCGCATCAGTTATAGTTATGTTTTTCTTTATCATGTTATCCACGCATATTACAGCAAAAAATTATAAAATAGTTCAGCCATGATAGCATTGGTAAGATATCTCACAAAAAACAAACAAAATTACAAATTTACTCATGTTTACAAAACAGTAAAAGTGTTTCAACAGTTGATGACGTCATTCATTGAAGTTAAGTGTCATTACTAACACAGGTTGTGGTATATTGTTGCTGAATTTGATGTTCAAGTCAATTTAATGCCATTGCCAAACAATTTAGCAGTTTTGTTAAGAACTATAATTATGTTTATCACTCAATAGGCCTCAATTCACTTACATTATCGCAAGTTTCGCCAATAGAACGTTTGTTAAATAAGTAATGGTTGGTAAAAATGTTTAAGAATTTCACTATTAGTTATTTTATTTTTAGAAATGCCAAATATGCTTGACCCATAGAGAAATAACGTTTGTTGTGTTTTCAAGGATTACATGATTTGATTACTCCCAACGGCTATTAATCCTTCTGTATAGTTTAACTAGCAGTTGTATCTGTCTACTTTGCAATGAATTGAAAACTACCATTAAGAGTAAATTTTAAAATAAACACATAAAAAACTGTGAATTGATATCTGTACATATTATAAAGAAGAAATTTCTGATAAAGGTACGTATGATAAAATTTGTATGTGTGTATCCTGGGCGTGTATCCATGAACGCTAGACCGGTTGACGGATCGGAACCAAATTTGGCTTAGTGGCTCAGCAGGGAGCAAAAGTCGTAAAAGTTAATTCAATTACTTAAATTTATGGTTCTAAAATGGGTAACTAACCTAATCTAACATATTAAACCCCATAAAAATACAGAGCTGAAATTTTGAACAATTTCTTCTTATATGATTCATAAAATATTAGAGCCTTTTCATTTTGATTATTTGCGTTTAAGGGATGAAAACCCCTAAAAAATAAAATATTCATTATTTTACTTGCCTTAAGTTGGAGCGCTGAAATTTAGTACATTTATTTCAAATACCTAAAATATAATATTTGTAACATATTTCATATATTCATATATATGTAAAAATTAAACCCTTTTAATTTCGGTTACTACCATCTAAAGGGTTTAAATATCATAACTACACCTATAAATATACAATAAATACAAATTACACCAACTACCTACAAACTAGAAAGCTGAAATTTGATACATATTATGTTTACGTGATATACAATAAAGAAAACCCATTTGTATTTCGATGACTTCAGTGTAAGGTTTGAAGTGGATAACTACCCTTTATTAAAGTAAATAATTTGAGCACTTTCTATTAAACTAGAGCCTGAAACTTGGTATTACTTTGTTATATAGGAAAGAAAACACAATTTCATTTCGATTGTTTATATCTAGCCTAAGGGTAAACCTATTTTTCCTATCCAAAGTTTTAGGTAAAAATAGCTGTGGAATGCATCTCAAATAATGATTTTAAATTTTCAGGTTCGTACGGGAGTTATGAGTTACAGACCAGTTTACTGGAGCATATCGCTTACTGACTGATCATTACTGCTTACTCTGTTTACTGAGTGCTTACTGCGCATAGCTGATCATGTAAATATGCCTTATTATGTTTTAGAGCCAGGGAACTTAGAATTGAAATAGATTTTTGGAATTCCGTGTAGCTCGGGGAAGCTGTTCCTGGCACTCAAACACAAACATCAACCGGTCATATCTGAATAAATTTTTATTCTTTGGAAATAAAATTAAAACAAAATAGTAAAAAAAACTAGATTTGTGTACGCGTGCATTTTTTACCTATCTTCTTTAGCTTTTGAGTTAATTCGAAAAAAAAAACAATTGGTTTAAAAATGTACTAAGTATTTTTTGTATTTCAATTAATCCTGTTTTTAAATGCTGTCATTCTATACCTGTGAAAATTCTGAAACATATTATTATTACTCAAAAATTAAATTATAAATGGATTACGATGAATTTCAATTTTTGTGGTAAAACCGTTGGTTTCATTGCCGACTATTTCTCCAAAAAACGAGCAACCCATTTTCTTTTTATCATAACTCCCTTTAATTTTATGCTAGAAATTTGTATTAAATCTTATTTGAAAGGTATTTTTAGTTCTTTGAAAAAATACTCATATGCTATCCCTGAAAAATTTTTCATTTTCCCGTCATTGAACGTTGACTGTTTCGAGTTCAGTTTTCGACGAACAAGAAATCATCTTCATTTAGCTATAACTCGGTTCGTATTACACCTACACAAACTTTAAGAAACTAAATCTTCTTGTTTTTTATGCTTCATTTTTGTTCAGTTAATTTGTTTGATAAATCTTACAGTTTTCTAGTTATTCGTGAAAAATCTTTTAAAACATAATTATATTTATGAAAACTACATAATTCAATCACGAATAATTAAAAATGTATTGTCTTATCGAAATAACTTTATGGGAAATATTTTGCTTTGAATTCATTCCTCTATCCAATTCCTGTGGTTACTTTGAATATAATAGTTTCCACCCTCTGAGAAGAGGTGACCTCCATCCACTGGGCAAAAGCCCGCATCGGTACTAGGCCACTTTTGTTCCTTGAGCCATTTGTCTAATTACTGTTCAAATTTCACGACAGTCAGTCTTTTCCGAAAGAATTCTGAGTGGAAACCCTTCAACCACTGGACTAATTTTAATGAACTAAACTGTACTTCAAATGTTATGATCGTACATGGTTAGATAGCAGGAGGTCACAGTTTTGTTAAACATTCAGTCAACATGTTTGATGTTATAACATTTATTCCCTTTCCCCCAGATTCATAATTGGCACCAAATGTCTCATACCAGGCCTCTTAAATGGCCAAATTTGTCACTTATATTCAGTTAACGTATTAAATCATGTATGGATCCACTGTAGTAGTTATTCAAAGGTTCTGGTTCTGTAAAATTTAATCTATCGGATGATTTTACTGAAGTATTAGTATTATGATTATTATTTATACTAACGACCGTTGGTTCTTGGTGAAATTCCATTATAAATAAATAAATGAAAACTTGTTGTACTATTTCACAAAGCTTTATTGAGCCGTGCCGACCTATATGCCGTGCCGGAAATATGTTAAATAATTCCAAAGACAAAATTAGTAAATTTTCTAAAAGTGGAGTGTACAAATTAAGTTGCAAAATTTGTAATGCAGCTTATGTAGGGCAAACAGGTCGTAGTTTTAAAACTAGATTAAGCGAACATAATAGAAGTTGACGATTAAACTATGATGACTCTAGTTTTTCTAACCATTTAAAAACACATCATGACATTTTAGACTTTAATTTAAATACAGATTTTGATGTACTTCATGTTTATTGTAAGGGTAATAAGTTAGATAAGTTTTAGTACAATTTTCTGCCAATCCTAACGTATCAATGATTATTAATGATACGTTAGGATTGGCAGAAAATTGTACTAAAACTTATTTCATGGATCCTAGCAGATATAATTTGTATAATAACTTTAATAAGTTAGATGCTTTGGAAATGTTAGAAATTAAGAGGTTAATTAATAAGGACGTAAGTTTAGTTTTAAACGAACAAATAGATTTAAGCAATTCGCCACTTCTACAACCTTTGTTATTGACCAGTTCGATTCCTCCCCCATCCCTAACCTAACGGTATTTTGGCCTACCTGTACCCAACTGCTGTGTGTTGGATTTTTTCTTGTTCCTTTAGTCTTTAAGTTGCCTTCGATAACGCCGTAGCTGGCGAAACCTAGGTCGGCACGGCTCAATAAAGCTTTGTGAAATAGTACAACAAGTTTTCATTTATTTATTTATTATGATTATTACTGCGTCTTTTAGGTAAACATAACCTTTTAACCGTCGAGGATCATCACCTTGGCCTATTTCTCCTTCTTCTTCTGATTTATATAGTTCCACTTCAAAATCACTTGCACCTGAACTGTAACTATCACTAGAATCGTAATTTAAGTCAGAAACATAACTTTCTCCTAGTATTTCTTCAATTTCACTTTGTTCATAACATTCTGTCCAACTGCCATGTTTTACGTGACAAAAGTCATGTGTTGGTTGACAAAAGTTGTGTTACAGCTGATTCTAAACACAGATCTACAATCCTAAACAGCTGAAAGAAATGACAACTATTATACAACATACTGTAAACCTTTCTCTGAACACGTTTCTGAAGTTAGTTTTAAAATACTGTATTCCAAAAAGTATCTTTCATAGTGAAATGCAAATTATTTACTAAAACTGTAGTTGGATAAAAAATGTTGAGTATCTTTCGAGAAGAATGTATCTTAATCGCCCTCAAAAAACATTTCCTTTCTTGGAGACAAAGTGATAATTTAATAAATTAAGAACCAAATGACTATTTCTGTACCTTAAAAATATGTGCAATGTCTGATGTTATAGTCCCCAAACTTCTATACCGTAATGAATTTTAGAGAATAATAAAGCATATAAACAAGTTTGCTTATGCAAGACCGACAACATCTCTAAGCATTTGATAACAAAGGAAGTGAAGTTGTTTTGTTAATTTGTGTATGAATGGCCTCCAAAAGAGATTCTCAAGAACGTTAAAGCCATTAGGAAACAAAATATAAGTACTTCTATAGTCATAGTTCTTTCGGATATAGAAGGAGGAAGAAGACCATCATTGGTCAGAATATCTTGAAACTACCCACTATACAGTTCCAAAGATCGCACTTTTGATAATATTAATACGTGACAGTATCGTAAAATATACTTCTTGTCTACTCAAAGCGTATAGTACAATTTTTGTAGTGATTTAGTGGTTTAAATATTTGCGGTTTAGCGTGTTTTATAACCCTGTTTCATGATTATTCTTTAATTCGTGCATGAGAATGTAACTGCGATAGACAGACTGACAAACGATACATTAGCCTTTGTTTTTCCTTTTAAGCTACGGAACGCTAAAGACAATTCTTTTCTATCACGAGTAACTTACATTATCCATTTATTTTATGTTTTGGCAAAAAATAGAGTCAATGCTTCGAACTTAGCCGATCAAATGTAAAAAAAGGCGTGAACGTACATTAAATGGAGTATTAATAATTTTTGGAGAGTTGTTTCGGATCATTAATGGGACTACAAATCCAGATTTGCAACCATTAAAAACCTGTGCTCGCTGAAGGCAGTCGAAAAAGTTGCCATATTTTCGAACACTTTTCGGTTTTTGTAAAATATTTGTAAAATATCTTTTAAATTAAGCGTTTGTTGAAAAAATCCTACTTAGCTTTTTAAAAGTATATTAAATGTTCTAAAAAATTAGATCAAAGTCGTTTTTGTAAATTATATAGTTACCTAGATACAGCTTTTCAAAAATAAACCTTTACCAAAAAAGTCAAAATTTAAAATTTTCTTTATGTTTTGAGATGGATACCTGCAAAATGACACATCCTACAAAAAAGTCAAGACGATAGAAGTTATAGGGAATTCAATAAGCTTTAATTTGAGCTAAAGCTGGTCCTTGTACTGCACCTCAGATAGTCTCGTCAGATATGACAAAAAACAAAAAGATGTAAAAATGCTGTTTTTAGTTGAAAGGTGAATAATATCGTTTACTCCACCATTACCTTCTCATGTTTTTTTTTTCATAATATTTTGGCGGAAAATGGTGTATAACCAAGTTAAGAAAGTTTACGGTGATTTTTATAGTCATTGAAGAAATTTTGAAGATGGCCAGCCAGCTCAGACAAAAGGAACTTGTAAGGAGGGATAGACAACTAACCGGACCTCACACGGTTTTTATTTTATTTTGTTAACCCTTCCAGCACAATCGAATTAAGGTGGAGTAAACGATATTATTAAACTTTTAACTAAAAACAGCATTTTTTCATCTTTTTGTTTTTTGTCATTTCAGACGAGACTGTCTGAGCTACAAGAACCAGCTTTAGCTCAAAATAAAGGTTATTGAATTCCATATAACTTCCATTGTCTTGACTTTTCTGTAGGATGTGTTATTTTGCCGGTATCCATCTCAAAACATAAAGAAATCTAAAATTGTTTACTTTTTTTGGAAAAAAGGTAAATTTTACAAAAAAGCCGTATCTCATTAACTATATAATTTAAAAAAACGATTTTTATCTCATTTTGTAGAAAATGTAATAGTCAACACTTTTAAAAAGCTAAAAAGGATTTTTCAAACAAACGCGTAGTTTAGGAGATATTTTACAAAAACCGAAAAAAGTTCAAAAATATCGCAGTTTTTCGACCGCCATTCAGCGAGCACAGGTTTTTGAGGGTTGCAAATCTGGATTTGTAGTCCCCGTAATGGTCCGAAACACCTCTTAAAGAATTATGAATACTCCATTTAACGTGAGTTCCGATGTAACATTTGACTGGGCTAACTCTATCACAATATATAAAAAGTGATGCTAAAACACTATGAAAACAGATACCATTTTAGTTACAGTTAGATGCGAAAGTGTTACAGCTCTGTGTTCAGTTACAAACTTTGTATTTATATAAGAGTGTGGGCACGGAACAGCAATCTTATCACAGTTTGAAAAAAGTAAAAATCTCATGGAAACGTATTATCTTAAAAATCTTCGACTTACCACGTCCGCTTGAAGGACAGCGAGACAGCACGCCAACCACAGAATCACCATCTTGTTTTTGTTTATGTTCGTGTAATGAATCCCAGACCCAGTCCAGAGTTGCTTTTATAGCCTAACTGTCGCTAATCTAATCATTATCGATTATCAATTCTACGCTCTTGATTCCCGGCACGTAAGTTGATAAATTTGTTGGTACAAGAGGGAATTCATTCCGAAGTTAAAAAATGTTTGCATTAAAAAAGGTTTTGATAAATATTTGTGTAATGAGATCGAAATAGTGAATGGAGGCATTGTTTGTATTTTTGGTGTTAATAAATGTTGGCTGAAATCACAGATGAAAGTTGCTCTGCATAGATGGTCAAATCGAATATGAAAAGTGGATAAGGTTTAGTGTAGAAACATAACCACGGTATGAGCTTGAGATGATATTCTCAACACAGTATTTGCCAAGTTGAACGGGCAGGTAATAACCCCCTTCATTATTTTTGTTATTGAAAATAAGTTAACAAAACTTTGTATATATAGATATTGCGTTGTATAACAGGACACATTTTTTTGACATATCTGAACCTTTATGATTTGATGGGGGGGGGGGGGGGGTTCAGAGGTGGGGGTTACAAATTTCAAAATATATAAAGGTAGGTCTTGTATACACCTTGAAAAACTTATTAAAATAGAAAAAGAATGGCGCAAACTAGAGCTCAGTATGTTGCTTCGTTTTAAAGAAATGGACAATCAAAGTTCTGAAAAATGATATTGTTGTCATAGCATCAAAGCAGGTTATTAATTTGTAAATATTATAAATAAGTAGATTGTATGTCATTTTCCAGAACTTTGATTGCCCATTACTTTGAAACGAAGCAAGATATTAAGCTCTAGTTTGCGTCATTGTGTTTCTCTTTAAATAAGCTTTCCAATTATGACCTACCTTTATATTTGAAATTGCAAACCCCGCTTGCCCCACTAAGCCACCCAAAATCATAGATGGTCAGATAAGTCAAAAAATGTGTCCTGCTATGCAACGCAAGATATATACAAAGTTTTGTTAACTTATTTTCAGTAATAAAAATAATGAGGGGCTTTAAAGGGACTTTATGAACACTCTGTATAAATTACCTTACTTGCACGTCACTTGCTTTATGCCACAGAGAGCTACCATTTATATTTGAAGCTGCAGCAAGTATTGACACAAAGGTCCTCTCTATCCGAAAACAGTACACACTACTAAGACACCTTCGAGTCCAATCCGATCCATGAAACATTGTGTAGTGTGTACGTTGATTTACCTAACAAAAAAGTTGGAATCCGATTTAGGAAGGTCAAATGGTCTTCCCCATCCGACTAGCCGACTTAGGATAGGTTCCTTCCATCTCCTTCCAACATCAGATAGTGTGCAGTTCAGTCAGGCTTCGGTTCCGATATTAGTTTGTGTTTTTTTCAACGGACTGCGAGTTGTTGGATGATTTTGATTTTATTTTGTTACGTCAGTAAAATGGCTGAAGACGGATGTAGAGAACACTTTAAAGCGGCCTATACACTACACATGCATTGCACGCCGTGCAATGGCACGCCGTGCTTGGCTTGGCACGCCGTGCGCCACACACTGAAAATTCAGTCTGCTCCGTGACGTGCTAGAAGTCGGTTGTCACTGTGATTGAGATGCCCGTTTTGAGAGTTTTTGCCGCTACCGAACGAAATATAACCTCAAAAGACGTTTCACTCTCAGCACGTGACGCGGGACTGGCCCACACACTAGCAGGTTGGCACGGCGGCGGATGGCACGGCGTGCCGAAAATCAAACTCGTCTTGATTGCCATCGTGCCATGCATTGCACGGCGTGCTTAGCACGGAGACCTCCACACACTGGCAGGTTTCGTCCGTTTTTGGCACGGCGTGCAATGCATGTGTAGTGTATGGGCCGCTTAAGTGAACTATTGGATTGCTACAACAATAACCTGTATCTATGGGACACTAGCCATCCATTTTATTGAAATAGATGTAGGTGGGACCATGCTTATAACGTCCTGCTTAACATATACCTAAAATAGTAATTTTATAGTAACATATATCTTTTCTTTATCCAATTTTTTGAACTAAATTTCCTTTTGTGGGAGCTTTTGGAGAATCAACAAAGTTATAAGAGCAATCCCAATTTTTTTTTTTTAACAGTGTTATTTTGAGGGTGTGCTCAGGTCGGGATTCTCAGTTGTACTGATTAATGACGAGATCGGAAGAAAGACATTTTATAGTGTGAATAGCGATCTGCTTTCCTACATTGGAGATCAGTTTGCATCGGAAGGTGTGTATGGGCCCTTTAGACTTACAGGGAAATTAGGAGACACTCCTAGTCGCTTCGTATCCTGTCCTAGCCTCGGCCTTGGAAGCTGCTTCACTTTGCTCGCAGCACACGTTGTATTAAACATATACGGGAAAGTCATATTTGAATCCTAAATTTGAGTGTACGAAGTTTTATTAAATTCTGTAAAAATCAAGATTTGGATCTATTCGGAAATTTTTAGAGCTGTTTAACACCTTATTGCCAGGATAAAAAGTATTAAGTTTCATGCTCGAAGTACTTTGGGTTTTGGCTTATGTATTTAAAAATTATGCTAGTAAGTGAGTTAGTAATTAAAAAGATAAATCAATAAATAAGCACTAGGGTGTAACCGCGTCTTCGCTCGCAGATATGAATAAGTGAATTAAATTTATTAAAAGACTTTAAATATTGAGTCTTATCATTACACGGAAATCAATAAACTTAAGGTGGAAAGAAAGGAAAATAAGGTGTATTGTTTTAGGGAATTTACCCATTTTAACCTCTTAAACGTAAGTATTTTTACGGCGTTATCTCTCTGGCAAATTAATGACCATGACAAATTTGATCAGATCTGTCAAAACGGTCGGGAACAGGTCTGAAAATTAAAAATTACTGAACTTCAGTCCTCAAGCTACAAGGGGAGTAAAATAATGAATATGTATTATTTTAAGTGTTGGTACTCCATTTTTTTCCAATAAACTCAAATAATCAACATGCAAGGGATCTTTTTTCTAATGTATCACAAACGAAACAATTGTGCAAATTTTCAGCTGGTCTATTTTCATTGGAATTAAAGGTGTATTTCTGTATGTTGCACGTAGTTAGTGAAATCTATACCATTGTATACGGGTTACCCCATTTAAACCCATTAGAAAGTAACATAATGAATATTGAATCTTTTAGGTGTTTGTATTCCAGTTTTCATCCCTTGAATGCAAATATCAAAATGGATCAATATTTTATGCATCGCATAAGATGAAATTGTTCAAAATATCAGCTCTCTATTCTCATGGGATTTAAAGGTGTATTAGATTAGGTTGGTTACCCATGTTAAACACTTAAATTTACGTAATTGAATTCACTTTTATGACTTTTGTTCCCTGTTGAGCCACTAATCCAAATTTGGTTCCAACCCGTTAACTGGTGTCTGTGCGTTCATGGATTCACGCCCAGGATACACATTAACAAATTTCATCATACATATCTCCAGACATTTATTCTTTATATGTACAGATATCAATTCACATTTTTAAATGTGTTTAGTTTTCAATTTACTCTTAATGGTGGGCTTTTATTTCACTTTAATGGAATGGAGACAGGTACAAATGCTAGTTAAACTATATGGAAATCAAACTTTAAATATAACTAGCGGTTTGGAGTAATCATGTAATCATTGTAAACGCAAAATCCGTTAGTTCTCTGTGCGTCGAGCGTATTTGGTATTTTCAAAATTGCTATAAACTGGCTATAATGTAGGTGAATTGAGGCCTATTGGGTGATAAACATAATTACAGTTTTTTTTAACAATATTGCTCAATTGGTTGGCAATGACACTGAATTTACTTGAACAACAAAACCAGCAAATTCAGCAATAATATACCACAATCTGTGGTAGTAAATGACACTTAACTTCAATAAATGACGTCATCAACTGTTGAAACACTATTACTGTTTTGTAATCATAAGTAAATTAACTTTCTAACATTTTTGACGGTTTTGGTGGGCTATCTCATCAATGCTATCACAGGCTGAACTAATTTTATAATTTTGTATTGTAATATGCGTGGATAAGATGATAAAGAAGAAAGTAACTACAGTCTATGCTTGCAGAAGGAAATTTGTTGTTTTCTCTGAGAGGTCGTATAAGACATGTTATATTTAGTGAGACCATTGTGTATGAAGGAGATATTGTTTGTTTTATCGTTAGATGTATTCTAAGTAGGTAGGTTCAGCAGGAAATAAAGTTTGAATGGATGTCTCCAATACGGAAAGAAGGAAACTTTGTTGGTTCCTTTGAGGAGTCATGTAAGACATGATATATTTAGTGAGACCAATGTGTATGATGGAGATATCCTTTGTTTTATTATTGGATGTATTCTAAGTAGGTAGGTTCAGCAGGAAATAAAGTTTGAATGTGTCTCCAATACGAAAAGAAGGAAACTTTGTTGGTTCCTTTGACGAGTCATGTAAGACATGATATATTTAGTGAAACCAATGTGTATGATGGAGATATCATTTGTTTTATTATTGAATGTATTCTAAGTAGGTAGGTTCAGCAGGAAATAAAGGTTAAATTAATGTTTTTAATGCGAAAAGAAGGGATTTTTGTTGCTTCCTCTTAGAGGGTCAATTAAGACATGAGATATTTAATGAGACCATTGTGTATGTAGGAGATAGTCTTTATGATCCTTTGATGTATGGTAAGGAAATATGGAAATATGTATGGTAAGGTTCAGCAGGAAATAAAGGTTGAATACTTTGTCTCCAATGTGGAAAGAATTAACTTTGTTGGTACCTTTGAGTAGTCATGTAAGACGTGATATATTTAGTGAGACTTTTTTTGCAAAAAACCATTTTACAAATTACAATCTAACATTTGTGTTTTTCTATGAGGATTACTATCAGCTGTTATTGACGTACTTATTTAGAGATGCTAATTTATAACCACCCATCAAACTTTATAAGGATAGATATTGAAAAGAAAATATTATTTAAATCAAAAATAGTATTGATATGACAATTGCGTTTGACAACCGTAAATGTATTTATAATCCATTAGGTATTTTATTTTGAAAAAAAAATTGGGGACATCTTTTGCTGTAAGAAAAATCTGCTTAGTAATAATAATTTAAAATTTAATCTTTTGCTTACACAAAAATAAAAGTCGACTTGAAAGAAATCTTTAAATTAATAATATTAATTTTGTTTAAATAATCCAGAGGGAATGTTTTGAAAAAAAAATATTGTATGAATATAAGAGGTGGAGGAGGAAATAAAAGATTCATTGCGGTTAGAAGATCGAGAATATTTAAGAACTTCAGGAAATGAACTAAAATCCTGCAAGGTGGTTAAGAAGGGATAAGGCAGCGGAAGATATACTGGATCAAATTAATTATTTTGTAAAAGGAAATCACCACTATGAATTGTAATACTGCTCAGCCCAAAGAATTGTATTTGTAATCTTGGATTTTCTCAGAGTTGTAGGAAATAATAGTATAAAAGTTTTACGTTTTTTTTTTTTTTTGTAATTTCCGCCAATAATATTTTATGGCCTATTATTTTGAGTGACTAGCGCTGACGTACGAGGCTTCACTTGTGTTAAAAATAAACAACTCTCCCAAACATTTCCAGTAAACCATTCATTTATGAAAATTTGACTTGATTAAAACAAAAAAGTAATAATTCGATCTAGAAGCTGAACCGCTGACGAAAGTTGAGCAAATTTCCAAAATTAATTTTATATGTTTTAGGGTTTCAACTATTTCTGAATTTGGTCTACTTACAAAGGCGCTGAATAGCTGCCTACGAGTACGAATTATATTAGTAGAGGTTTTAGGCACCTCAGCCCCCCCCCCTCACGAGCTGCTTCGTTCCGCTCGTATCGGAAACACTTGACCTGGCGGCATCGGATTATATACTGCTTCGCTCGCGAACAAACTCACTTTTTATAGAACTTTTATGGTATTTTGATAGATTTTGGGTGCCAGACAAGCTACAACGTCGTGTAAAAAACACAAAATGTGCACAATAATCTCTAATTTGTTTTGTTAGATACAACCTCAAAATAGTTTAATTCTGGTACAAACAATCTCAAAAAGTTGTTACTTCAGGTTGTTGGATTTTTTTATAACGAACTTGTTTGAGCGATTTAAATCTGGTTGGTTTTAAAACTGTGATAACATCAACCGTTTTACCAATATGGCAGGAAACTTGAAAACATCTAATAGAAATTCTTATTTTGCATTACGTTTTTAGAATTTAAACAGAATTTCAAGTTTTTTAAATTACTATCCTTTCTTTTATAAACCCAACCGTTTTCGTTCAAATTTGAGTTGAAATATGTATTTTTATTTGTAATTTATGATTCATGCATATGAAATATTTATATTTTGCACACCTAGTCTATTATAAGTAAAAATTAAACAAATAAAAGATCACTGTGGCAACAAAATCACACTGATTTAAAGAAAAACCCGAACCACAAAACAAGGAACAAAAACTATAACTAAACAACTAAATTGTAAGTTAAGTTTAATACCTTACCACTAGTGTTAAAACCCTCTGAGGATGATGACCATGTCATCGAAATGTACATAAGGGTAAGGTATTAAACTTAACTTACAATTTAGTTGTTTAGTTATAGTTTTTGTTCCTTGTTTTGTGGTTCGGGTTTTTATTTAAATAAGTAAACATGTTTACCAACATTAACGATTCCTGTAACTAAAATAATAAATACACAAACTGTGTGGAAATAACTCAGAAAAGAACTAAATAAGTACTGAATATCCAACATACGTCATCAACATTTACTTTTATTAACAATGTCCTGTAATTATTTCAACTTACAATGTAGGCCTAACTGTTATTGAAATAGCTTTGAAAAATATAATATTTAGTTTAAAATGTAAAACATATAATGTAATAACGCATAATTAGGCCCTACTTTTTCTAAGTAAATAAAAATGCGTGATAAAATGTAGTTAGATGTAAAAGAAAAACAAAACAAAACAAAACACAGTCTTATACTATCGTAAAATAAAGGTAGATAATCTTTTGAGTTTGGAAAGTATATAGGCCTACTAAAACTATTAAGGCATTTGCTTTGTTTGTAAAAAAATATTTGGTGAGTAGTAATCCAATTTATACACACAGAGCACGTCAACTTGTATTTCAACTTACATGAAATAAAATAAAAGATTTGTTTGCTTTGGTGTGAACAACAATTCCGTTAAATTACCTTATATTTATACAAAATTCAGTTTCAGCTATTTAGAGTGATGATGGAAGAAAAGTTCTTAAACGTGTCAAATAAAAAAAAAGTGATGGATATAAGTAAGACACTTTATACTATTTAGCTGGTGAACTTGGGGATGGAATTTAATTTATTAATAATAATTATTATGGTAAAATATTTTAAATGAATATAAATTTAACTTTTTGTCTGTTTTTTATGTATTTTTTTTTGTATTTGATTTAATACTTATCTAATAATATTTTCCACAATGGCAGCTTAATATATCCTTTGACATCAATACAGTTTTACATACTATTTTCCTATTTAATTTAAGGTTTGCCAAAATAGGGCGATGAATGGCAGCACATCTATATCCCACCGTTCACAACGAGAATTGGCCACCACAAGTTGTACCTAATTTTATTTTAACTTCCTCCCTTTGTGCCCGTTGAACCAATAGAGGACGGGGAATGGGATCAAATACGAAAAACCAAAGTCACTTGGTTTCGTGTCTGTAGCGTATTGAAACGCTAACCTAAGAACTGAGCTACTATAATTCCAAAGACTTTTCAAGCCCCTTTGAGTAACAACACGGAACCTCTTGCACAAAAAGCAAAAGCACTAGTCGTTAAACAACGCGAAGCTTTGAACAAGTCACTAGTGTAAGTAGCTTTAAAAAAAAAAAAAAATCTAGGGGAAACAAATTAGAATATATTTGTAGCACATTTAATTGAATTTATTTGGGAAATAAACCCACTGAAAAGACTTTAAATTTGGAGTTTGTGTATTTCCAAATGTATTGTTAGTGCTAGATACTGTTTCGAGTCAAATTACACTTTTAAAACGGTATAATATAATTCACTTCAAAATAACTTAAAACGATGTGCTTAAAGTTTGACCAGTGATCTGGTTATTCCAAATGGGCATTCGTAAAAAAAAGCTAATGACACCGAAGTGAGATTAGAACCTTGGACATCAACAAGGCCGGGTAAAACAATTGTATTCGTTTTAGGATATTTTGGGGTAAACGTTCTTAAAATAAACAAACCTTAACACTTAATTTATATTCTTTTATCTTTCTTAACGTCCCTAATTTTACCATTAGGACAGTGTCTAAAACAACGAAAAGATAAAGCCAACGGTAAGAGTTGGATTCGAATATAATTATTACAATCCGAACTATTGCGACTGTTTTGATTAAGGATGACGACATTCTACGGAACTGATATCCATAAAATATTCGTTACATTAAGGTGTGCATTATACTTTGATATTTAGATATAATATTATTGAAATTGCGGTTTATCCGAACATTCGTCCGGATAAACAGTCGTACGCTTTTCTACATAGGCCAAACAGGTAGAGCGTTCCACCAGAGATTTATAGACCACCTACCAAAAAGGAGCATAGATGGAAATAAATCTAATTATGCACGCCACCTGATAGACACTAACCACGGCTACACGAGTTTCGAAACTAATTTGATACCAATACATATATGCAAAAAAGGCAAAATTATGGATGCTGTTGAGGAATATGAAATTTACAAAGCTTTTTAAAACAACGACAACCTAGTTATGAATGACCAGCTTCATTTTTCCTCAAATATACTATACGACACGGCTATCAGTATGCAAGATAACAAGGGTCAAAGTCACCGTCAACGAGACCTAAAATTGCATAACCGTGAAGCGGCAGTTGTCCTTGGACGGATGCATCCCACGATAAAAATTTAATGTGTTTTCAGTGTTTGTGTTTTATATGTTTGTTTATATGTTTGACGACCTCGTAAGAGTGAATGTTTATCTGAGGATGGAGTGAATCTCCGAAACGCGTAATATAATAAAAGAAAAAAGAAGTCACGTGACGGAAAAATACAAAGTAAGTGAAACATTAAATGGTTATTCGATGGATGGATTTTATAATTTTCTTGTAATTGTAAAAGTAACTAGTATGAATTGTTCAAGCCCAGGTGATTACTGTTAGCAGCTGACAAGGTTATAATTTAGAATACCTTCAGAACTTTATCCCTTAGGATGGAAATTCTGAATTTAAAATATTAAGGTGCTCTTTTATCACAGTTTGAGGCCCTTTCCTGGTTAAATTTGTTTTAATTTATTTTATTTAAAGTGTGCAGCTTCTTTACAGGCCTAATTGTTTCATAAAAATAGTTCATATTTTGAGACAGCGTTGCAACATTGCATAATACGAATAATTTTGTTTAAAAATATACGTAAATTTAATAATTTGACAATTTTGTTCTTATTACGTCTTCGTATATGTACATAGTAATATCTAAGATTTTTAAAATAGATTTCTATTTCTACTATATCTAAATACTATACACTCTTTAAAACACTACTGTAAACATATTTTGATAATTCAATTCATTTCAGTGTAAGTGTCCTCAGTTTCTACATCTTCTGAATGTTTTTTTGATTCGGGATCCTTTAGTTCAGCAGACGTCGTAGGTCTGTGCATATCATTATCATGGTGTTCAGAAGCTGGCATCATCGGCCTTTGCATTTCCATATCGTAGTATTCACCATGAGACATTGGTCTGTACGGAGGTGGTGGTGGTGGAGGAGGGTACGAATACATAGGAGGATACGAATACATAGGAGGCACATACTCAGGGGCAGTGCCGTTCGTGTAATAACTGTCCGGGTACGGGCTCATCATGGGCTGTTGGCCCATGGCGGTGACTAAGTTCATGAATGTAGGGCGGATGCTGGTGCTGTTGTAATGGTCTGGGTAGGAAGGATGGTAATGATTTTCTGGTATGAGTGGAGGAAACGGTGAAAACCCTTGAGGCGGGTAACCATGATCTCCATAATAGGTGGGGTGTTCAGTGTAGGCAGTATGTTCACCATTGTAGTGAGGATAGTCGGGCTGTTTGGTTGGAGGGGTTGGAATTTGTGTTTCTTCTTCCAAATCGTCTGTTTCTACTTGGGCGTACGTATCATCGTTTGAGTCGTCTAAGTCGAACGCTGCAATCTGGAAACAAGGGGTTTAAATTCTGTTAAAAACTAAAGGTTTTAAATCTTTTACTTAACTGTCTATCTACATGTATATAAGACAGAACGTCATAGAATCTGTCATAGAATCAACGTGGAGCAAGAACTACTAAAGATAAAAATAAAAAAAATTACAAGTAATAATATTTTTATGGTAAAAAGGATTTTTTAAATATAAATTTTAAAAAGTAAAAGTAGTGAAAATATGGGGTTTACTCCCAGTCTTATAAAAGATAAACCTGCTGATTCGGATTAAAATCATAGGAACACGTGTTTGTTGAATGAATTTACATTCATTACAATAGCAACCAACTTAGCAAATTTAGAATAAGTTTTATTACTATTCGCAACCAACGTCTTTTTTAGGCTAGGTTAACAAAATAAAAGCAAACACAAACAAAAATCTACGAAAAAAGCTTACTGTATTCTAATTCAAACATCTTTTTTTTTATAAATAAAACAACTGATTTCGATCAAAAGCTTAACAAGAGCTTAGGTTAGGCATTTGTTGAAAGTATTTACATTTATTACTATAACAATCTATGTAGAATCAGTTAATTTGATTAACAACCGACATAGTTTTTAGGTTGGAGTTAATCACTCTATTATATAAAAATCCTGTCATTCACACAATAAACTGGCCCTACTGCGCAAGCGTCAGGATTTAAGATACAGCACCCCCACCACCATAGCCCAATTAAATTGCCTCTATCCTAATCAATCGGCATTTTAGTTAAAAATTAGTTTATAAAATACTGTTTAAATTTGCTTAGCTGCATGGATTTGTGAGCGAAACGAGCAAGGGCTGAGCCCCTAGTAATAAAATAAAAGATAATTACGTTGTTTTTATAACCTTTGTAAACGTGTACTGTATATGTGTAAACATGTTTTGTTGAAATTTGGAGTTTGTAAATTATTTGGTTTCTTAGATACAAAATATTTAGTAAACCACATACAGACAGACTGACGGAAAACTAAGCACTTTAGGACATACCTCCGTGGGATCATTTTTCTTTGTTTTTTCACGTTTAATCATGAACAATATTTTTTACCATCATTTTGAATCCACCCTGCATGTAAAATGTATACCTACACATTTTCAACTTAATGAAACGGAACATTTGCTGTTTGATAACAACCTACATCAGGTGATAATTCGAAACAGCTGTTCTTTAACAATGCAACTCATTGTTACCACTTCTCTCATTTAGTATGTGATAAATATTGCTGAAGTGCAGTTGTCGTTTGATCAAAGTAAATGGGTTTCGAAGTGTTACTGGAAGACTGAGAATGTTTAAGAGGTTCAAAGACGTTGGTAAACGGAATTTGGAACAAACCACCGACAAGAGTAAGAATTGATAGAATTCTTGACAAGTTTGAAGCACATGGAACAGTGAGAAGTAAGAATAAGGAGTGGTCTGGACGGAGAAAACAATTTACAGGTAATCCAAATGTCGATGAGATAATGCAGACTTTTGCACGATCCCCGAACAAATCTCTTAGCCAATGCTTTCGTGAGACTAGCATTAAAAAGATAGTATCCAAATAATTTGAAAAAGCTAATAAGTCTAGACCATACATCCCACGATTTCTGCATACATTAAAATAATGAGGACAGGCAAGTATAGTTTTGTAAATGGTTTCGGAACATGTGTGTAGCAAATGAGAGATTTATTGATTTAACCGTTTAGTCAGATGAACCAACCTTTAAATTTATTGGAACAATTAACAGTCATAACGAATGACAGTGAATTAACAGTGAACGATGATTGTTCACTGGGCTAACGAAAATACATACATAATTGAACAAAAGCGAGTAAATTTACAGTCAGGTTTGGTCTATCTTCAAGAGGTAATGTTGGACCATTTTTTTTGCGGGAACAGCCACCAGTGAGTGAAGATTATTTACAAATGCTAAAAAACAAGATTTTTCCTGCTTTACAGAACCATTAGGACTATGAAAAAGTATACTTTCAACAAAATGGGGCTAAACCGCACTGTAATTGTGATGTGAACGGACTTCGTGACAACACCTTTCCTGGCAAAGAGGAAGAGTTATAGAGTACCCAAAGCGATTTCCAGGCTTATCACCCATGGATTATTTTTTTGGAATGTTTAAAAGACACTGTGTCGGCACAAAACCAAGGTGCTGGAACAGCTGAAACGGCAGATAAAAAATGCTTTGACGTGATCTCTTTAGTTACAGTACAATTCGTTTGCCGTTCTGTATTATCCCTTTGTCGTAGGTGTATTGCAGTTAATGGTGGTCATTTTAAACATCTGTAAACTGAACTTCAAAACAAGAAAAGAATCAGACTGTATCTAAATGTTTTCTTTAATTATATATTGATAAATTTGACACCATTTAGACACTCATAATACTGATCTTCAAAATGTGTATACAAACAAAGTCTTGAAAATTGTGTATGTGAGCTGTGGAAATAAACAGCCGTTCAAGATAAATTATGGTTGGTGCTCTGAGAATTAGAACGTATTTTTCAGTCCAAAATTCAAATTCAACTTCTTATATTACATTTTTTTACTTTTCTTAATAATATTGGTCTTAGAATTTGGAAATATCAAGTTATTATAGACGTCCTCCTACATAATATGGACTATGTATGTTTGTTTCGGCTTGTTTGTCCTCATCCCTATCATTTTTGTTCTCTTTGTTGTGGTTTCTCTATGTTCGGACGCTGAAGTACAAGGGAACGTGTTGTTTCCTTGTTAATGAAACAGCTTAGGTGCACACGACATTTTTAAAGGAACCCAGGATTTTCATAGTTTATTACTAACATTGAGGCACAATAAACTGTCTTTTTTGTCCCTTACGAAAGGTTGACCCGTTGTATTCTATAACGGAATCAACACAGGTTTTTAAACATTCTTCTCAAAGACATATTACTGATTTTCTTTTTCAAAGAAGTTTGGTGAAGTAGCCTATTCTTTCCTGAGACTGCAGGACTTGCTAAAGAATTCTACCTTGGTTTTCATTCTGTACGTCCTTCAAACTCTTACGTCGATTAAAAACACTATCAGTACGACGGAAATAGTCAACATAACTTATAATGACAAAATTACTTGGCGTTCTTGAAACTCTACAGCAGTTCAAAACAAACTAGAACCACTAGAACTAGAAACAACCTTTTCCGTATGAGCAAATATAATGCTCTACGATAAAAAACTTTTTATGGATTTTTAACTAACCTCAACAAGAAATTTAGTTAAGCAACTTGGCCTGGCATTAATCAAAAAGCTGTTCTAAATTCCAAACAAAGCTACTTTAAGGTTAATACTGTTTGTTTTGATGTATACCTTATGATTTTGCTGATTATGAGGAAGCCCAACGCGGACTAAGATTAATGTTTAAATGAAATAATCTGTTTTTTTTTTAATAACAAATTTCAATAAATACATTTTAGATAAAATTGAACAGATTAGTGTGGGAGAGGCAATGGTAACATGAAAAAAAAAATGTTGCAGTATCGGGTTTTTTGTGAAAACTTTTACCCTATCGTTTAAATCTAAACTAATTTCTTTAAAAATGTCTTAATCTCTAAATTTACAAAAGCATTTAATTTCCTACTTTCATGTGCATTGAGCATCTTACAACAATTAACGTTAGTACACAAATCTGACATGTATTTCTTTAATTTTCGTAATTATATTGTCTTTTTGTTTCAATTTATGTATATATGTTCTTTAGTATGTATATACTTAAGATTAAAAACGATTACTTGGCAAAACATGTACTTCATTTAGAAGATTTTTGTGTAATGCGGAGGAGATTATTCTCACGGGACAAAGTCGAAGTATATCCATAAATTTCCAAAGCATGTATTGTCCTAATAGTATATTAACAAGAGAAATTTTCATTTTAATATTATAATGAAAATTTGACATTGCATGATTTTTACACATGCAAAAAGTTTAAAGCCTTGTTGTTCATAGGTTGTGTTTCATTGTGCAATTTCGTTCAAATATTTGAAGAAGAAATATGAAGAGTTAACCTAGTACTTATGCATTACTGACAAATTATTTCACACATGTAAACTGTACTTGCATTATTTTTGAGAAAAGTGTAATTGGTAATTAGTATTTCTGCTGCTTTTAATGATTTGTAAATTTTGCTAACTCGTGATTTGTTTAATTCTAGCTTATTTGCTCTCTACTAATAGTCTATAGGTTCCGGGTTGGATTTCTGTAGGAGTTGTGAAGATGTTGATCTAACATCTTGTGGAGGGGGAACGAGCAGGGAAATGGGTTAAGAATGCCAAGGGAACTATGAGCTTCCACGTGAAACTTATGAGATTTTTACGTTATGTGTTGGAGATAGTGAACAATTAATTTTAATAAACAAAGAGGATTTTTCAGAACTCCTTGCCAATTCTTCCATATACCTGTGGCAAAGACAATTAAAAATATGTTTTAGATGGTTTTAATGCACGCACTACTTCCGTAATGTGACTCTTTTATTAATCTACTACTTGCTCAAAAAGTCAGATGATTCAATAACCAACTGACTTCTTTGTGGTTGGATCTAAAAGTATTTTATTGTACGTAAACAATCCATTGCGGTTAAATTACAACGGCTGTTATTGGGTTAGCTGTTTTCCAACTGATAGTAACACTGTCGCGCATAGGTTAAAAACAAAATGGCGGTTGTATAAAAAACCAGACATTTTGGAAATTTTAATAGTGATATTTTGAATGGTATTTTTAACAGAAGCAATACCTAAAAGTAGTGTTAGAGAATTCTGAAACACTCTGTATATATATTGCAACTATGTATAAACCATTTTTACATATTATATATGACGGGAAACCGTAGATTTAACAGAATAAACCCAAGGCAAACAATTGCGAGGTACGAGGAAGCCTTTGATCACATAACCTGTACAAAGATTTGAAAGCGCGGGGTTAGTTTTAAAATTCTGACTATAGCTCTTATAAATTTCTTTCCCAAATGCTTTATTTTTTATTTTGTACTGACATGGAAGCATTTTAACTAACATTTAGAATTATATCTGATACAGTATTATTTTTAAATGGTTTAAATGGTTAAATTTTAAACTATAAACTAGCCTTTTATGTATTATTTAATATGATTTTATATGAAGTACTTTTAATATTTTACATAAGTATGCGTTAATACAAAATTATTTCACTAAAATAATATTCTATTTTTTTATAGCAGTAATTTTTCAATTCAGTTTCTCCCACTAAAAATCAAACGTTTAGATGGTTCATTTATTTTCTAAAGTTATGAGTAGTGCAAGTCTATATGTGCTTTAGCTTTGTATTCAAGAGGTTCTAGGTTCGATTTATGATACAACGTTGTTATCTCCTTGAAATGGGGGAAAGTACAATGTGGAGGGGTTGAACTGGGTCGAGAAAACTCCAGGAACTTTAACGTCAATCACTTTAATATTTTCTAACTAGTATAATTTACTAAAACATTATAATTTATAAATAACATAATCGTGAGGTGGACTTACCTGTCGACAGCACAATAAAACCACAGTGAACAAGGCCAATCTTAGGAAAGACATGTTGTCTTACCAAATACCCTGTGATATACACGCCTACCTATATATACTGAGGAACCATGTTTGATGTCACAGATAAGTTATGAACAGATGATCGTGCCGTGAGGAATTAGATAAAGCACGGAACAATCTTCCACTACAAAGTTGCAAAGCACTCTATTTACTAACAATGTTATATATATAAGCAAACGGTTTTGATTAGTTTTCGAATGGATTTTTTATGCAAAAATAATATAAATTCGTCTCTGAATAAGAGAAGTTACAAACCTGAGTTGGGAAATACAATTGTATGATATAAGGCACTCTCAGCGAACATTAAAAAATGATAATTCAGGAAACGAACTTTTAAACACAGTCTATAACGCTTTACCCCGAAAAATTATGCATATTGCAGATTTAAAAAAAGTATCGTAAAGTTGGAGTACCATATAGAGTATAACATTTGCACGTTATTGCGTAAGACTTTGTGTATTTTCAAAATGGTGACGTTTAATACGTAAAGCCGAATATCTTTGTTACCGGTAACATAATAAAAGATGTAGCCTACAATATATTATTAGCGAATTTCCATAGAAAAGATGAGCTACTATAATGACCCTTATAGTGAGACATAAGGTCGGGAGTGGTTAATGACCTCAGAACACTTTTTGGGGTTTTGTTAAATCTTTATCCATATATATATATATATATGTGTGTGTGTGTTTGTGTTCGCACTCTAACGGCCGCTCCCATTTTAGGTTCGATTTGGTTCACACGTTTGTTTTCTTAGTGGCTCGGACGAATTCGTTAGCAAAAATCCAATAACAAGAAACACGCTTTTAGACAGAAAGTAACAACTGCATACATTTGTCTTATTATGACTTTTTCGGACTTTATGTTAACACATAAATATAGGATATTGTTCTAAAAATATTTGTTTACACGACCTAATAGACGTTCTGGTTTCCCCAATATCGAACAAAACATACACACCTAAAGGTACCCGGTTAAAGTCCATGTGGAGAATTTTGCCGTTGGGAATCGTCAATCCGAGGCCGACGGCCAGGATACAAACTAGCGAAGCGAGCGACGTGAAACAGTCCATGATCTGAGGCTGTAAATTCGAGCTGCAAACTCACAAAGCGAGTTTTTTCCGCTGTGAGCAGAACGAAGCAACCCGTGAACCGGACCTAGATGCTGAGGTGCAAACAAATTCTACTAATATACTTCCTATACGTAGGCAGCTATTCATTATGTTCGTTAGTAGTACAATTTCTCAAATAGTTGGTTGTAACCATAAAATATATAAACTTAATTTTGAAATTCGCTCAACTCACGTCAGCGATTTAGCTGAGAGATATAATTATTTGTCTTTTTATTTTTTATTTAGCTGTAAATGATCAGGTACATGAGAAAAAGCAAGTATGGCCTGCATTCTTCTAAGTGCGATGTAGCACTTGTATGTTCCATTGCACAGTCGCTTATGTGAGATCAAACTTATCATTCACGAACCACGTTTGCGTATTGTAAGTGTCTCACAAACTACTAAAAAATCTTATACTCGAGGAAAGGCGTATATCTCTTGCACAGCTACCCAGACCGAGCCTGGGTAGATTGGAGGGTCCTGGGGATTTATCACCTAGGTTCCCCACTTACCGCGTGACAAATTAAAAGTATATTCTTCGTAAGAACTCTTTTAAGTATGATTTGCAAGGTGCAGTATTTTTTTAAATATTGTTGTAGTACTTTTTAATATAAAGTGGTGTTTATCTCACGTACACGGTCACGTTGCGGCACGTAAGACACTTGATTGATCTCAAAGCACTGCCACATTAATGTGGATGCCCATATAGTGGTGCTTATTCCTCTAAGTACTATAGCTCATGCAAACCACTACTAATGCAGTGTGACAACACAGTTGCAAGAAAAGTTTCTGTGAGAAGACACGTGGATGTGTATTCCCACATGCTATGGTTGCGTTAAATGGCACACTTCCCATAAACAACCACGTAATACTGGTTTAATCGCCACGTATGTACTCACACACAGATAATGCTCTAGAATCCAGTCAATGCCCACATGCAGGACCAGGTAGCTGCAGGCCACGTCTGGCCCGGGTGGCTACCTGGCGATCACAAGGAAACCCTGTACAAAAGGGCCCCGTATACGTGAGATGACCTTTTTATCGTATCCACAGCAATCTGGAAGTACTTTGAGACCAATCAAGTATCTTACGTACCGCAACGTGGCCGTATACGTGAGGTGACTCTTTTATCGCATCCACAGCAATGTGGGAGTACTTTGAGATTAATCAAGTGTCTGACGTACCTCAACGTAGCCGTGTACGTGAGATGACCCTTTTATCGTATCCACAGCAATCTGGGAGTATTTTGAGACCAATCAAGTGTCTTACGTTCCGCAACGTGGCCATATACGTGAGATGACTCTTTTATCGCATCCACAGCAATGTGGGAGTACTTTCAGATTAATCAGCCGTACCTCAACGTAGCCGTGTACGTGAGACGGCCCTTTTATCGTATCCACAGCAATCTGGGAGTACTTTGAGACCAATCAA
>JAGFPH010000704.1:169325-220428 GCA_018207615.1 Philaenus spumarius
TGGGAGTACTTTGAGATAAATCAAGGTCTTATGTACCGCAACGTGGCCGTGTAAGTGAAATTACCCTTTATTGCGTGCACAGTAATATGGTTAGATTAGGTTAGTTTAGGTGAGGTAAGGATAGGTTAGCTTTATTCACTTTTAGTGCAATGCAGTGTCCAGAAGAACGGATGTATTTAGTGCATTTTTCAACGGTGTAACATCGAGTTCTATCAAACTCGGAAGGAAAACAGAAAATTATTTTACAATAAAACTTTAGAACGTTTTTTACGCATAGGTTGTCAACTCTGTTTTAAAATGGTATTTTTATGGCTGTTATCATTTATGGCTGTATTGAAGAATAAATTAAATAGTAAAAATACAAATTTTCATCTTTAAAATTTTTGTTTAATTAGTTAACATATTTGTGATGTTTTTCAATAGCTTAAACTGTACAATAAATAACAAATAGGTCTACATTAAGTATACAAACATACAATCGTTATTAAAATATATTATTAAAATATCTATATATAATAAATCTCTGAGACTTTTTGTTAGGTTAGGTTAGGTTTACAGAATTCATGATAGCATGGTTGATAACAAGTATACGAGCATAGGATAGCCTCAGAAGGTTCAAAGTTACGGTGTTTAATGTCAACAATTTGTTGACTCACCGGTTGTTGTGCAAATACTGACAACGCAGGTTTGCCAACCTGAACAGTATCAATATTACGTTTAGGTTGTGTAAACTGAACTTTTTTAAATTTAAAATTATAATTTTTAGGATAATAATTCACAGATTGAGAAGAAAGTCTGGCAGGTACAGTAAAACTAGATATCTTGTAAGGATTTAGTAGCTTGAAATTATTTGTTCCTCTATAGTTATCTGAAGCTCGTTGTTTCGGTGATTTGAGTTGTGTTGTAGTGAAATAAAATGTTGGTATATTATTCGTGACGTATTTCCCACAATCGGGACTGATTAATTTACCATTTTTAAGTTCCGAACCTTTAACCTCTTTGGAAAAGTTTGAGGACGTTTCAACTGTTGTATTTGAAGTAATACTTTTAATTACTATCACTTCTTGTGGGTTATTATCTCGTTCTTTGACGTTTTCAACAATAGTTTGAGTATTTGAGACTTTAACTGTCGGTTTGACAGAAGTCGTCGGAGATAATTTTAGTTTTCTGGGTACATTGTAGTTAATGTCTTGTATATTATCCTTTACATGGATATCATAAATCCCGTAATTTTCAGTGTAGTAGTGCATTGGTATAGAGTTCAAAGATTGTCCATTGCATAACTGTAAATAAATAAATAAATAAATTAGTTTATGTTGTTTAATAGCATTAAAGAGGGAGATAATTAAAAGGGAAATGACTTTGTACTGTATATCTAAGAGAATTTTGAAGCAGAAGTTAATGTGGTTCTACATAGTTTAAACAAATATGCATACAGTTTTTAATTTATTGTCTGTCATTTTACATCTACCATGTTGTATGAAAAAAAATCAACGAAGTAACCCATTCTTTTTAGTGAATTTCTATATTAAAGATGAGCTATTGCAGTGAATCTTACGGTAGGGAGTGGTCAATGAACACCGATAATCCCCAGAACATGTTTCAGGGTGTCAAAACAAATTTATATAAAGAGTGATGCAAAATTTCCGCAACCATTTCGCAATACTAAACCTGTTAGACGTATTAACTCCAAGATTTCAGGAAGTTATATTGGGCAAATTCTGCACCTTTTAGTGCATGAATTTTACCCTTATTCGGTTGAGTAGGGGGGGGGTCGCAAGTCAAAAATTGGAAATAGTAACCCTTATATTGTCTGTTACCTCATTTTAAAGCACTCGTTAAGACGAGCAAATTGGTGTAAAGTAAACATCTTTTCGATACCTCAATCCAAAATGGCAGAACCAAGAAGTTCAGACTTTTCAATTTTACTACGTATTACATTCTCACATTCTACATACAATTATATACATTTTTTAATTACATTAATTATGATTTATAAAAAAATAACTCCTAAGAATGTTTGTCATATTTATGAAAATTGTGCCTACTTAATAACTAAATCCTAATTAAAACTAATTACGATTTAAATCATCAAACATTATAAAAATAGACAAAATAATCATTATTTAAAATCATTGTATTTAAAAAAATAAATATTTATTCTAATAAAAAGATTTTAAAACTTATTAATTAATTGTTAAACAAATTTTGCAATGTTTCTGTATCTTAAAATGAATAGGCCTGTATCTAATTGTATGTAGAATACAATACGTAGAAAAACTCAAAGAGGGCTTTAAAATGAGGTATCACACAATAAGGGTTACTATTTAAAATTTTTGACTTGAACCCTCCATTAACCGAATAAGGGTAAAATTCATTCATACCCCATGACAGTAGCGAATTAATATACAGAGAAATTTCTTAACAAATAATATCTTACAGCGTCAAAAACATCTCAAAACGGCGGGTCAAAGATATAAACATGTTTAACTTCTCATTCTAAAAGATTTGTTTGGATGCAAAATACACTAATGTAAATTTTATTAATTAATATATTATACCGGGTGTCCCACGAAGAGGTCCCTATTTTTGAATTAATATATTAGATGCACCGAACACTCTACAAACCTGAAACTCAACAGTCCTAACATACACATATGTAAAAGAAATACACCTGAGTATCAGTTAATTCTGACACATTAGGACAAAATGGCGGGATATCAAAGAAATAGTACCTTTTCGTTAAAATAGTTTTATTTGCTTAAGTGTTACAACATAATTATTGAATTTTAACGATGTTACTAAGCACTAAACAACGTTAAGGAATTAAAGATGTAAGTAACTCATAAATAAATTAAATCTATTTGATCCATAAACCTTATTCAAACTGATGTCCATCGATCGCAATGCACTGATGCACTATTCTAAATAAAAGTAGGTTTACCCTTAAAATACGATTGCTGATTTTGTTGTTTTTTTGTTTTTCCGCCATTATGTTTGGATCAGTCAGAATTAACTGATACTCAGGGGTATTTCTTTTACATATGTGTTAGTCACGACTGTAGAATTTCAAGTCTGTAGCGCGCTCTATACGTCTGTCATATCAATTCAAAAATAGGGACCTCTTCGTGGGTCACCCGGTATATGTTTATATGGTAATATGTAAATAAATGACATGAATAAACCTATTAGACACTATAGGTTTAACGCACAATGTATTCCGACTTAATTTAATCGGTTCAGTAGTTCCACAGATTACCCCATAAATAAAATAATATATTTTTAAACAGAGAACCAATAAGTAAATAAACTGTGAGGAAGCCAGTACAAAGATTTGAAGAAACTTGTATTGTAAATAATCATCATCTCCGCGGTAGACCAAACACGGTCACAAATGATGCCTGGTCATTAGATGCTGTGTTTTATTGTTTAATCTATGTGGAACCACATTTCTCAAAACACTTATCAATTATGCAGTAGAAAGCTGTTTATATACTTAAACACCGCCCTACATAAACATCCTTTTACAGACCTTTTAAAACTGAAACTCCACTATTTCACTCCTAAAGTTATATCGACAATATCTTTTAAAATTCTAGTTTCTCGAAAAAAAAACCCATTTATTTTTATGTTTTTTTATAATATTTTTTGTAAAAATTGGAAGCGCAAGTGGAATAGGTTTAATTGAATAATGTTTGTTAAGAATTTACACGATGCTACCGATCCGACATGGGAAAAAGTTGTATTCAGTTAGTTGATTTGAAAATTTTGTGTATTTATTAGTTAGCACGACCAGTGGGGCCTTGAATTTTGTTTGCTTGGTCTAATTGCAAATTATTTTGTAGTATTATTATAGAGAGATCTAAGTAGTTTTTAAAGCATCGTTATAGAACCCAAAGTGACACCATGTCGACAGATCACACTCAAGTTTCAGGTATTATAGAGGATCTTTATTGTCTTTGACGTTCCCAAAATTTAATAACTTAATTAGTTCAGACGAACATACACTATTAACGTTAGATCCGAACCTAGCCTCTGAGATATTTGATGAATTTTATTTGCCAAATAAATTTGATAATATAGGTTTACATTTAAATAAATTGTTGTTAGCTGTTAGAAATAAACATGATTTTAATTTTAAAATTGTAAGAACTATCTCATGGTCAATGTACATACTGTCTGTTGTCATGTTACTAATTATTGTTTTGTATATATCTATAGAAAAGTAAATAATCTGAGGACATGTGTAAGGACATTGCACCTTCAGGAGACGCGGGAATGATCATCCAACTACTCAGAATGAGGCTCCCAGATGAGGTACCTACACGAAATACAATGGTCACCTCACAACCCCTAGATAGTGCGTAAAGACAAATATACATTAGTCATATTACTTGAAAATAAAATAAAATCATTATAATATAACATTATATTATAATAACTCCCGATTATCCACGGAATTGACTGGCACGGAAACCGTGGATAATCGAATTACACGAATTGCTGAAGATGCTAAAAAACAACACAACAGTGCTTTAAATCAGTTTATTGTAGCCTACATTAAAAGATAAAACGTGGAAAAAATAAAACTACGTTATTTAGTACTGCATCATTGTATTTACAGGACTTTTTGTTTAGTTTAAAAAAAAAAAACGGTCAACCGCTTTTGTTTCTTCGTTTTAAAGAACTTCTTATTTATCTGTGACTGAAGTTTAGTTAAAAGTTTAGTAAAAATTGTTTTGTTGTATTTTTTTATATAAAATGTTTCACCGCGGACTCCGGGGATAATCAAGAGTTTACTGTAGTTGCCATGAAATAAACAACATATAAACCTCCCGATGTATTTAGATGATTTTTGGTTTTTATTTCATATCAAGTGAAAATTTTACGAAACTTGAACACAGAAACTAATAAGTTTATTTACTCAAACGCGTTTCGACTACAATTTTGCCATCATCAGTGATGCACGAGCTACAATAATCAAACTATAACTATTATAGTTTTGTTATTGTAGCTCGTGCATCACTGAAGTAAATAAACGATTATTTGTGAGATCCTAAGTTTAAATTCTATTCCGACAATTATATCTTCTCTCAAGGCAAGCTGAGTATTATTGATTTGCTTCGATGAAAACTATTAATTTTGTTGATTAAAATTTTAAAATCTGATTGAACAAATTCAAAAACTACTTGTCAAATTTAGATACAACTGACGTGTTAAGCTCTGTTGGCGGCTAATCTTGGAATTTAAAAAATCCAGCCCCCAAAAATAGTATCATAATGCTTAATTGTCTATTTTTATTTTAACATAAGATCCATTTTTATAATTTTTGTATTTCCATTAAAAAATTATGAACGTTTCTTACTTTTTAAATGGGCAAAGCCTAATACGTCTGCTAGCTTATTCGTTAAATGTAGATTTATTAAAAATTCATGCGTGATGCTTGGAATACTAAAATGATTAATGTAATCGAGTTAAAAAAATACTTAAAATTTGTCACTGAAATTATTTTAAGATTATTTTCTTTTTATATTCAGTTCACTGCGTAAAATTGCCTTTAAATGTTTTACAATACTGTATTATTTGCATAATATAAATAATATCATTAGTTGTGAAATAAGTTATTTTTTTAAGGGGACCTTGTAGTCAAGAAATTTAATTTTGTTATGTAATACATTATAATTGCCACACATCTTCATAAAAAAATAACTTAAACTATATTTGAGTTTCAAAAATTCAACCTCAGCGTAAACTTTGTCTCGTAGAAGAACTATCATAGTGCAAATACCAAAAGCCCTTAATTCAAGGGAGAAATATACTTATAAATTGGATATTCAGGTCTGAGGCAAGTCTTGGACCAGAATTTTGTAAAAAAGGGCTGCACGTACGAACAGAATCCTTATTGAGTCCTCTAACAACTTTATCAGAATCTGAATTCTTAAAAACAACTTTGTTGGGATTCAAATATTGAAAATTTTAGTGTATGCTATCATTACATCTTACTGTGGTGCGTTTGTGAAAGTGCAAGAGTTACTGACACTATGTTGGGATGCGAAATAGGTCTGAAACAAATTAACAGTAAAGAGTTTTAGTTGCCAACAAATCAACTTTGGAATCTACAAACAGGAAAAGGAAACAGAAAAAACCTGTACAAAATGGAAGACAAAGAGGAGGAAAACGCTGTTTAGTATGGTGCTGAAAAGTTTTAGTGTGATCGACAGAACTTTGGCTCGCCTGAAAAATTATATCTTCTGGCAGACAGCTACACTTTTCTCAAAACCTCATGGCCTGTATGAAGCTGAATTTTTGTGCTCTTGAAAATTAGTATGTGACTTAAAATGTTATTCTATTTTTGTTCGTTAAAAAGTCTTTATTAATGTCTTAAAATTCCTATTTTTAGTATTAAAATCTCCAATTTTAGGACGTTTAAACAAAAAACATAGTTCAAAGTAGTTTTACTAAATTTAAGCTCTCTAAACGTATTTTTTCTTAATGGTGTATTTAACATGGCCAGTATAGATATTACAAGGTCCCCTTAAGGGCAAAGAGATTATTACTAAAAATGTCTCTAGGTTTACCCGAGAATTCTTAGGTTTTCCGAGTTATAGTCAATTATTGTTTAGTAGATATAAAACCAAGAATAGATTTTTAGACATTTAGATTTCAAATATTATTTTTAAGAACGATGCTAAAATGTAAGGTACCAATGCCAAATATTATGTGCAAAAAGTTTTATTCAAATTGGTTGACTAGTTTTTTTTTACTAATGTTATATTAGTATGTATTATATTAACATTTCTAAAATAGTATTTCCCCCTAAAGAGATGTATTTTAAGTTTTTTGTAAGAAAGACATTTAAAGGTGGCCGTGGAAAGAGTTTTTTCGTCAACCATATTACACGCCACCAATACACCGACCTTGTACAAACTAATATGACCTTTAAAAAGCCTACACCGACATTTCTATTAACAAAGCTTAGAAATATGTCCATTGAATAAAATTACCTGAATGAATGCCACAAGCGTGACAATTCCAATTGTTATTTTCATAACGGACCTTGTTTTGGTCTCTTCTGTGTTATCACTGATGCCAAAGTGAGATAACCGGTGGCCACGCTAGACTCTTATAGTTCGGTTATTGTTTGAATTGATGTCACGTTAGTTCTTTAAACATCAGCTGCACCTACCTTGAAGTAGTGCCTTGATGTTGCGATTAGGCATGAATAGCTTACGGCACAAAACGAGTGTATTTCATAGAACGGGAATCAAATTGCAATGAAACTTTCTGGACAAGTTTCTTAGTGTTTTTTTTCAAAAAATTAGTGTAATCTTGGAAGAAGTCACAAGGCTAAAAATAGAATGAAACTTCAATTTGTTATCTAAAATTATTATAAAAATTAAAGATGTGCTCAAAAAATAATTATTTCTGGAATTCTACTAGGCAAATTGTAAAGACTTTTGTGGAGGTGAAGTAACTGTGGTGTTATGTTAAGATGACGAATTATGGGTGTAGTTATAGAATTATTGTAATTTGGCTATCATTGTTAAATTGATGGTATGCGAATTGTCTTAATTAGGGTGATTTGTGTGTTGGAGTAAGTGGATGACTTTTGAGTTAACGTAATTGGGTGACTTGTGGGTGGCATAACTGAGTTATTTGTGGGTTGACGTAATAAGGAGGATTTTCGGATTGACGTAATTTGGTGACTGATGAGTTGACGTAATGTTTAAACGTAACCTAAGTAAATTTTTTATATAATTAAAATACAGTCGGTTCTTGATGAAACTTCATATCAAAGGAATTAACACCGTCAATGTATGTAGTAATGTTTCGATGGCTAACGCCTAAACATTTGTGGCAATAAAGCTAATATATTGCGAAACTGATTTATTGCGTTAATAATTTCACCCTGTAATCTAAGTAATTGTGTTGTTTTGTGTGACCTAACCTAAGAAATTCGTTATTAAAACAATAATTTAATTGTTGAATTATTTTATGAAATAAGAAAAAAACTTTGTAAAAAGCATTTTTAGGGGTCCTTTTTTTACTACGTCTTAGACTAATTTCTTAATGTATTACCACGTTTGAATTTAAGAAATACTAGTTTAATTTTAAACACAAGTTTAATTTTAAGTCATTTCTCGTTGTAACGTTGAAGGGTATTTCATTGTTACATGAAATTACACTCAAGTGAACTCTATTACGTCACCACACAGCGTTGCTCCAATTACGTCAAGAAATTATGCAATACACCGCGACGTCGTTGTAATTAACTCAACCCCATTACGTCAACAAAATAAAATTACTTCAATCCTTTAACACCAACACAATTATGTCAACTCATGACGTTGAAGCAATTACGTCAACGTTATAACTTCACTCTATGGCACAAACGCCCCTCTCCACACAATGTAAATTTCACGTACTCACTTGTTCTACTTGAAATTTATTCAACGTCATTTTGACGTTATCGTTAAAATAATTCACAATTTAATAATATATCGTTTCCCGGTTCCTAAGTAAGCTCTATTTTTCATGAACTAAAAAGGGAATCTTGATAGTTTGACGAAGACATATATGATTAATTACTAATTTTTCACATTCTTCCATACCATTAATTTTGCACACGCTACTGAAAGTTTTAAAATTATTTGCAAGTTTTCCAGACAGATCGTTTGACTGTTTCTTTCTTCCATTGTTAAATTATTGGTAGAATGCACAATGCACTAATTTAGATTTGTAGACAGTTTATAAGATATAATTTACACTTATCAAAGAGGATGTGCTCTATCACTAACGTCTGTGACTCAGTATGTCTATTGTCTTTATATTACAACAACTATTCAGAATGCATAAAGGAAGACATACATACAAGAAACAATACATTTAAATTTAAAATTAATTAAATTTCATACACATATCTATATGCTCGTTTCGAAGACGTATTGGTCATCTTCACATGTGCCTAAATTTATTACAGAGAATGTAGATTATTACTGTTACTTGTTTTTTGTAGTTTCTGCAGTTATTAGGACCTTGTAGTGGAAACTGTTCGTCATATTAATTGTAAAGCTTATCACCAAAATGATTTTCAGTTAGTACCAATTATTGGTAACAAGATATAGCAATTTTGATAATCTATATATTTAAAAGAATTAGCAAAATGTTTGTACAGTAGTTACATTTTTCAGCGGAGGGAGCGGAGCGAGCGAAGCTCTTATACTACACTCTGGCTTTTTATTTCCACATACTCCTCCTGAACGGCTGAAGTGATCCGCACGAAATTTGGTACGGTCATAGTAACCAACTGAGGGAAGGTATAAATCTGAAATGGTCCAAATCGGAAGTTATGATTTTGCCCTACGGCCCTTTAAAGTTACAATGTTATTTTAATAGAAGAAATATTTTATTTGGTTTATTTATTGTGTGTTGATTATACAACTGTTAAAAGGATCATATCTAACTTCAGACTGTTACTATCAGCTGTTTGAAATTCAGTAATTTTCTGTGCAATTGTTGTTTTGTTTAAGTCAGGTGCTCCAAAGTATTGTTTAAGAAAATACTTGCTCCGCTCAATATTGCAAGCAGACAACTGCATTGCATACCTAGTTTATATCCGATCAAAATTAATGGAATTTATCTTAAATTGTTGATAATTATATCACGATACTTCATCAAAGATTCAAAAGTAAATTCCGAACCTTTCCTGAATAACAAACTCTTCTCCAAGCTTTTGCTATAACAAAAAAATAATTAAACTTAAGTTTTTTTTACTATCTCTCAGTGGCTTACACTGAAGCAATATCGGCGATAGTTTTTTTTTTAATTACAAATTTGTTATTTTCCACCAGATTAACATTATTATAATAATTATTATTGTCAATAACAAGGGTTTTATTCATCAATAGTGAGTTGATTTTAATAATAATAATCCAGTTTCTTTTTTTTTTTTTTTTTTGAGAAGTGGAGAATGCTCTTACTGCAAGTGGAGAATGGTCCTGGTGTGCAAGCTTCTAGTGGAACTCTTATACTCATTTATACTCATATGATGCATGCCCACTAAACTCCACCCGTCTCTTCTGGGAACTTGGCTGAGAACAATTCTTTAAATTAGCTCAGTGGCTCATATTATCCTTATTTTAGATTTCGGAGTGTTGATCTCAATCCTTGTTCTTTAGGTTTAGAATGGCTTAAACTTACTTTCCCATAATTGTTTGAATCCAGCTGGATGATTTCGGTCACCGTCTTAGACAGCGGCCTTATTTCCTCTTCTACCTTTCTTCTCTCTCTCATTCCCACTTGGTGCAGATAAATAACGTGTGTTCAGCGTCTTCTGTTAGATCTGCACAGTATAGGCAAACTGGAGACGCAGTCTTATACATTTTATTTGTATTACTTTTTTGTTAAGGCGAAACCCTTAGCAGTTATAATCGCCTGAAAGTCGAAGAGCATTTACCTAATGCTCATAAATTTAATAAGTTAATTGAGATACCTAAAATAGCCATGACCAGAAAAAAAAACTGTGTCATGTAGTAATCGATCTCACCATCGTATCGCTCAATGCAGGGTCTCACTGCTGGACCGTATACTTATCGATTTGGTTTATGTCTTAAAAGCTCAGATTAAATATCACATTTACTTGCACTTTTATCACACTGTTAGAATACCAAGCTAACACTCCTGAAGCGACGTTTAAATATTGCTCCCCAGACGTACTTTTCTTTGATTGGTTGAGTTTCGGGTTTGAGATTAGTTTTAGCTAACGCATAATAATAATTGCATTTGATTGTACCTTCATTGTACTAATTTAATGGTGCTAATTTTTATAATGTGTTTTAACAAATAGATGGGTAGATTGGTAATATGTTGTGTTCTAAATTTCGTGTTTATTTTAGTGAATGTATTAGTTGGCCTAATCTAGACTTATACGGATTTATTATGGTTACTATTTTACAATTAATATAATTTACAATATGGTTGTTGGTACATAACTAAAAAAAAGGAATGTTTTGTTCCAGAAAAAGGAAACGGTATATGAAGATAGAGACCTATTTTGCAGAGGAACTGCAGAACTCTGATCAAAGATTCCAACTAAAAAAATCACACACTGGTTTTCTCCGTACCACAGGTTTATATGGCTTAGGTCAGTGGGAGCCATCGATGTATAAACACACTGGATTGCGCGCTGAGTAGTCTGAAAGGTTCGAGAAACGAGCCTGCCGGCGTGGAGCTTCCCCCTCCACTGGAGGGATAGACCCGCGGTGGGCAGCGTGATAGATGGACAGTGATACACGTTGTTGTTGTTATACACAGTTCAATTCTTTGATTTATCCTCTACACTTTTTTATAATAATATGTCATTTTTGGGCAGAGGAAATAGTATTCCTAAATTACTATTCAAAACAGGCCTAGTTTTGTTAGCAGTCTTGTAGTAGGAGCATAAAAACTGGTGTTTTCAAAATAAGAAATTTGAGATTGATCAATACTTTTATACAGTTCTATTTTAGAACTAAATTACGAAACTTTTTTACATTTATGAAAAAAATTACAAAAAATGTTTACTACTTTTTATATAGGCCTAAAGTTGAACTTTTTCCTTTCGTTACTAAACACTAGGGGCTCTGCCCCTGGACGCTTCGCTTCGCTCGCAGTTGGAAAATTCGCTAATGAATCTCGTTAATCTTTGGCTAGTTTGTACATTGGTTTGTAAAATTATGAAACCAGGCTTAAATATATTAACGGTAATTACAAGATTAATTATAACCTCAAATACATGCTTTAGAAACATGAGAAACTTTCATTACGATTTTAGTCCTAGTTCTACTATCTTCTGTCAACTAATGTTTTGAAACCAGGACTAAATATACAGTAGTAAACATAACCTCAATACTATGTTTCAGAAATGAGCCAGGCTTATATTACAAAATTGACTATTAGAATTTATCCATTTTTGCCAAGTTTACTTTTTTTTATAAAATAAATTGTTAAATTAGAACAATTTATTCTAATTCTACCGTGCTAAAACAGTATAAATTAGATTGTTTTTTAATAGTAATTAAAAACTATCCAATGAACAGCTGATTTAGGATAATACTTAATCTCATGGCTTGTTTATAAACAGCTGTTTTGATTGCTTTATTTACTATTTCGTTGTAATTTTGTAACCAACATGGCAACCCATAAGACCCTATGTTAAAATTTTTCAACTTTTAAATTAGATTTTCTAAAAAAATTGCGTTTTTACACGAAACACAACTATATGGGTGTACTTAAAAATCAATACTACACCTAAATACAAAATTTCTTTGAATTCGTTACAGCCGTTTTCGAGATCCACGACAGATACAAACAAAGATAGATACAAGAATTGCTCATTTAAAGTAATAGGATGCTTGTTCCTTGAGCTAATAACTTTGTTAATTTTACTTCAATCATTTTGTTTACTTGCAAAACTGGCATATATGAATTCTTTAAACCTTTATCTACAAAAAAGCTATGGAACACTTTTGAATGAGTTTAGAATAAACGTGGTGACTAAATGGTTGAAATACAAAAACTTGGACGATTTTTTTACAAATTTGAAGTTTACGGTCATTTTGTGAGCTTATGGTTTGAGATACGGAAAAAATCAAGAATACTATTTTGTTGAAAATCTAATTTGCTACCCGCAAAATATTAGTTTTTAAATTCGACTTACAGTTAAGACACAAACTGGCTTTGGAAAAAAGCTTACACTGAGAGCTTACAATTCGATCACTTAAGTCAATGGAATAACTTTACTAACTTTTAAATTAAATCAAGCAATAGCGAAGCATTGCTGGGTCCACTAGTTTACTATAAAAATAAGTGTTACATACTGTATAACAATTAAATATTGTTTAGAAATTAAAATGATTATTTTATAAATAATGTTTGGTGCCGTTGTTGAAGCTGAGCAAAATAAATTAAAACATTTGTGAGCGTTGCATTAACTTTGAATGCTTCACGTGTTGTTGCTGTCCCTCCAGTGGTGGGGGAAGCGGCTAGGCCAGCCGGACCGTTTTCAATACACGCAGCCAGCGATCCAGTGTGTTTATACATCGATGGTGGGAGCCTCTTTTCCTTAAAAAAAGAATAACCCCTGTCATGGTGGAGGAGATTGACGTTCTGCAGGGGTTTATCACTAACATTCCGCCATTCACTTTTTATATTCCCATATGAAAATAGCAATTTCTTTAAATAATTCTTAAATATACTAAACATCAAAGTAACAATCAAACCATAAATTGTTTTACATCGTTGTATATTTTATAATTGTAATAAATAAATAAGAGTAATCACACTAAACAATTCAGGGTTTTGTGCTGCGGCAATAATAGAAAGCACATGTTTAATTATAGATTGTTTTGCAAAATAAAACTGTAAATAAAATAGCTTTGCGCTTGCACTTGTGTAGACTTCGGTTTGTGTTGGGGAGCCGGAGGTCCGCGTGTAACACAGTCTGCCCGGGCCATAAATATTGTAGAAGGCGGCGCTTCACTTCATACTATCGGCAAACGAACTATAGTACTTACCACATATTAATCAAGTAATATATACGAGAGAAACATTTTCATTTCGATTATTTCCGTCTGAGGTGTAAAATATTGTTAGTAGAAAATATTTTAAGAAAAATGTGCTCACAGACGTGAAATGCATCTCAAACAATCGGCGGAAAACATGGTTTTGCACTTATTGGGGCATAGCCGACCATGTATGAAAGCCTAAGTCTGAAACAGATTGTTGTGGACAAGACTCATTAAACGTTTTCGGGTCTAGTATTTACCTGAATTTTTAAAAATTCATTTCTGCGAGCGAAGCCACGGGTAACCTGCTAGTATAAAATAAATATTGTTTCGGTGTTTGTACTTTGTTAGAAATAACAGTTTTATAGTTGATTTTCAGGTTAATTCTACACCAAAGTGAAATATTTTGAGTTAAATTTAATTGCGTGAATGCGGGGCACGGGGTAAATCATTCTTTCTTACTGTGATACAAATTTCCGGTGGTTTTATACAATATTAAATGCTTCTTAGAGAACGTATGATCAGTTTTATAAATTTGCAAGGTCAACTATATTTACTCCAGTACTATCAGTTATGAAAACATTGACTTGCATTCGTTCAACACTAAACCTACTTTCGTTGGAATGTGTAGACTGTCAGCAATTTCTTGCCCCAATAAAATATCTGTATGACTAAGTACATCAATTTTGCATATTGTGTTTGCACTCTAACGGCAGCTCTTTACATCTGATGTGGTCCAAATTTGGTACACACGTTGTTTTTACAAGTCGCTCGGAATAGTTTGTTATTAAAAAGATCCAACAATAGGAAGCACGTTTTTTTACAGGAAGTAAAATTTGTTTGATAGTTTTTGTACTAGAATGAAACGTTTAGGAATTTTATGTAAACAAATATATAAAGGAAACTATTCTGCACATTTTGTTGTTTTACACGAGCTTATAGCTCTCACCTTCTTCCCCCAAAATCAATCAAAACGTAAAATACCATAAAAGTACCCGGTTTAAATCCGGTTAGATCGTAAGAGTAGCTTTTGATCTCAGGCCGACGGCCGGGATGCAGTCACGAAGCGAGTTTGTCCGCTGCGAGCGAAGCGAAGCATTCCATAATCCGAGGTTCGAAGTGCAAACACGAAAAGCAGCGCGAGGGCCGGGGCTGAATTCTTAAATGCAAACAAATATATTTCGTTCACGCAGACATCTATTCTGCGTCTTGGTGAGTAAACCAATTTCCCAAGTAGTTGGTTGAAACCCTAAAATACATAAAATAAATTTTGGGATCTCACTTAGTCAGCGGTTCAGCTGCGTGATCGAATTATTTTAGATTGGGGTTTTCATTTCCTCAAAATTTTACATTTTTAAAATGGACATAGTTTAAAAGTTTATAACATTAGCAATGTATGATAAACGTTGGATCCTGAAAATAATACTGTTAAATAATAGTATATAAAAATACATAAAAGACATTTTGTATATTTACTAACTTGATAAAGTTATTTGAAAAACCAACTGAAATCCTTAATGATTTTTGGGGCCCTTTATAGTTGGGTTTCAGTAAGGTAGAGCACATGTTTAAACTGATTCGTTTACTCGTTTTACTTACAGAACTGGTGGTCTTTTATAAACTTATAATGTAAATCTAGCAGGTTTCGCTCGCATGTGTGAATAAATGAATGAAAGAAATATCGGGTAAATATTGAGAGTCACTGGCCCAAAAACGTACAGAGAGTTTCGTCCTAATCAATCTATGTTTTCCATTTATGCTTTTATCAGCTATGCTTCAGTAAGCGCAATAACCACGATTTGTCCAGATTTTTTAAGGTGCATTTCAAGTCTATGAGTACATTTTACCTCAAATATTATATTTGAATATATTTTGCAAATTAGACGCAATTAGAAACACAAATGTTTTTTCTCTCCTATATATAATGTGATAAGCGTTAGGTCTCTAACTTCATAGTCAGTTTCGAAACATTCTGGACCATTCTAGAACGTTCTTGAACGTTCCGTAACAGAACCTGGTTCCCAGAATCGTCTGGATCATTCGATTACATTCTCGAACCTTCTAAAAAGTTCCATAACATTATTCAACATTCTCCAACAATCTCGAACATTCTTGAATATTCTAAAATATTCTAGATTGTTCTGGAAGTTTATTAAACATTGATGAACATTCTGGAATATTCTAGAACATTCCGAAAAAAATCTGGAAGTTTATTAAAAATTGATGAACACTCTGGAAGTTTACTAAATATTAAGGAACAGTTTTGAATATTCTAGAACATTCTGAAAATTTGTTAAACATTAAGAAATATTCTGGAAGTTTATTCAACATTGAGGAACATTCTGAAGCGTTCCGAGCAAAATTTGTGCTTACTTTGCAAAAAAAATAGAGTTCTTCGTAGGGTTTTTGCTGATAACTAAAACCAAAGAAGTGTCTGGATTTCTGGAAGAAACGCCTAAATAAAAAATAAAAATAGCATTAAAGATAGTCGTTAATATGCTATAGGTTGAATAGCCGTTAGAGCGTTCTGACGTGGAGGAGTATTTCAGTTGTAGGTGCCACACTCAAGTTAAACCATGTTCATCTTTTCAACTCATTTGATTTGTCTAATTATTTACATATATTTATAAAATTACTAGAACCATTTATCCCTCCCCAGCCCTCATTCATTGTGATTGGATTACTTGGAATCTGGTTAAAAGAAGAATTATTTAGTATTCCTCTTTTACTTTGTACATAGTGTTTTTTTTTCGAAAAATGCATACATTATGAGACATCAGTGAAAACCGACGAAGAACGCAATTTTCAACTTTCTCTAGCTCCTCACCCGGTGGTCCTACTTTCAAAAGTAGATAAATGTATACAAAATTTTGTCTTCTTTAATTTTGTATAGGGTGGTCTTTTTTGCGACTATCTCGGAACGATCCAGGGAAATGTTGGTTTCAAACTTCAAATTCGTATTCAGCACCACAGCAAACATTTAGTACCGCACTGAAATCGACTATATAATTTTGTCCTTGAGAGGGGATTTTCGATACTGGGGGCTACATTGAGTAAATCTTTTATGTGTCAGCAATATAAATTTTTCAATTAATTACCATTAAATATTACCAAGGAAATATTCCCGCCTTCATGCTGTCTTTATTCATCAATTCCAAGAATGCATTCTCCTCATAACTTTAAAACATGCGCAAAATACAGTGTATATCAATTAACATATTTCTCGCATAAAATGTAAACTTGTATTTTTTATTTAATCCTTTAGTATGTATAATTAAACATATAGCTTAATGTCTATGAAATGCCTAACCACCTTTTCCTGTAACCGAAAGTTAATGCATATAACAGATCTTTTCTAAAAATTACAAACAAAAAATTGTATCATAAAAACTTGAATGGGAAAAAAGTTCTGGAGTTAAAATTAAGCTTTTGTAAAAAAATCGTGGATTGCGACTAAACCAACCCGAATTCGAACAAAGTTACTGAATATTTTCATTTATTTTAATAATATAGAATTCGATTCTGTACAGTGCCCCAAGGTTTTTAGTGACGCCCTGATGCGGTTGTACTGCCGATGTCAGCCACAACAAACAAAGTGCGGCGCGACCCCTCTCCTCTGACACACTTCAAGATGAATGCAAGTGTACCTATTTAATAAATCTTAAATTCAAGGAACTGTATTAAATATCAGATGCTACCAGAACCAATCGAAACAACCACATGCTTCCTCATATCGTTCGATTGTTAAATAATTATAATTCTCTTCCTACACTGATAGTTTGATTGAATGACCTTTATTTATAATTTGACCAATCCGCAGCGTTGTTGTTGCATATCCGCACGGATTGTTTACATCCGTTATCACCATAAACCATCACCACTTCCAATAGATAACGCATGACTACACGGCTCTTGGGAAGTATCAACAATTTGTATATATATAAAAGGCGAAGGCGCCCAGGTAACAGATTATAGACTGTAAGCAATTGATAACGGAATGATTGTCAGCAGAGGATCCTTCGTAATTTTGGCTCTGGTGTTTTTTATCCAGGTAGGACTTAAGGATTAAGGATATAATATGTTTACTGTATAAAATAAATAGGCAGTGTTTGTATGTAATGGCTTAGTTCAACAAATTATTATCTGATTTTGTTGAAACTTTTGCTTAAATCACATTACCTCCAGGGTGATTTGGGCCATTTCACTAATATTTAAAAATTGGGGTTGAGATGTAGATTGATTTAAAATATCCCTTTTGTCCAGTTTCAAGGTAGATTTAAAGTCCCATTCACTTCCATGAGCTAATTACTAAATAAATGTATTCGTCTTTACGTTAGGGTTGCAGTTATAAAAAAAAATGTTTGTTTTGTAATATTTTAAAATATAATCAAGATTGACTTGTGAGAAAAAATGTTCTAAAACTACGCATAGCAAAATTCTCATGCAAATAAACCTAATTGTCAAACGCGTTTCAACTACAAAGTGTCATCCTCAGTGCCATTTGAGCTACAACTATGAATGAATAGTTGTAAAGGTATATATAAAGCTATACTTAACTAAACAAGGTGTTATGCTTTATAATTATGTAGCTCTTTTATGACAGAGTGTACAAATATATGTAGCATAGGCAATTTAACGTAGTTTGACAACTTAACGTATTTTTGTGAGTATAATAAAATTGTGTATGTTTTTTTAGAGAAAAATATTTAACATTTTGATCGGACATGATATTGTGCCCACAATGGGTTTATTGCATTTTCGTTCTGTCCTTATTTTTGCACTCTTTGCAGAAAGTGGTACGAAAGTTGTTTCTATTTATTTCTATTTATATAAAGTTTATAATAACTTTTACAAACATTTAAAACAAATTTTAAGTTCTACTCTTAGGGCGTATAATAGCTCCAAATGGATGCAATATTTCTTATTGAGTTGTAGTGATGTTTAAAGTTAATCCTTAATCCCTATTTCTGATTTCATCTAACTCGACCGAGATTTTCCCCTCTATATTCTGCGTATCAGTCTGAAAGTAACTTGGGCAAAATTCCTGCAGTTATCATGTTCATACAAAAATATATAGGCTAGATATAAATATATATATATATATATATATATATATATATATGGATATGGTTTTGGGGTCTAGGGACCACGTTAAACGAACTATCGTTAAAGTTGAACGAAAATAATTTCCTTTCAATGTAAATAATATACATTAAGGAATTAAGATGGCTTTACCTTTCAATTACGATTCCGGAATGCTTTATCACGGGGAAGAAAAGTTTGGAAGGGGCTATAACGGAAAATGGCATTTTCGAATTTGCGATACAAACGATTGTTATAATAAAAAATGTATTTATAATATTATTTTTTTAAACATCATAGGAAAGCTACATGTTATAGTAATTAATATTTGTTATTAAATTTTATTTCATTTGTTTTACGAAAGTAAAAATAATAAATTTTTGTCTTGCTGAAAATGGAATTAAACACCGTCCCAGAAAAGGAAACAGCAATCCGGTTTACAGCCAAAAAGTCTGGAACTGTACGGGAAAACTCGAGACATATGGTCGAGAAATTTATGATCTATATTTAGTAAACACTCATTCAGATTATACAGGGTGTCTTGCAACCATATGAACAAACTTTATCACGTTATTCAGCATGTCAAAAGAAACAAAAAATGTAATATAACATGTGTCCCAATTAACGCCCTACATATTTCAATAGGGATTCGTTTCTGTGAGTAATCTGAAACACAGATGAAATCTTTCGCCAGCTGTAACTCTCTAACGAAGCATTTCCGAACCTATGAATGTATAAACTTTTTTCATTATTTTTGATAGTGGAATCAGCTCAGAAAGTGCTCGTAACATTATGCAAATAACTTATTATTTTAGCTCAAAACAACTTCAAAATATTTAGTTTCTAGAGTAATTCTGGGTATTGTTGACAACTACCAAGAAATACATTTTTCCTTTTTTTGGTCAATATCTCTGTTGTCCATTGAGCAACAGACAAAATAAAAAAAAAACATTGTGTTTATCATTAAAAAAGTAAACGTTTTCGTTTCTTGTAATTTTTTTGTAAAGTTAGTGGATTTTGAGATATTTGACATTAAACATTATAAACGGGCGCCATTTTGAAAATATTTAAAATATTGTACTAATTTTTCGTACAGTGATAAAAGGTTACGCAAAAAATAGGTATACAAAGTTTGAGCTCAATATATTGTCTACTTCCAAAAATATTAAGTATTTTGTAAAAAACACAAACAGACAGATATACCGAAAACGGAATGAAATAGGACACACGTTATATTACATTTTTTGTTTCTTTTGACATGCTGAATAGCGTGATAAAGTTTGTTCATATGGTTGCAAGACACCCTGTATAAGTTATATGTTATAAATAACAAAATGAATTGTGTTTACTTTGTAATTGAAAAACCCTTATCCGATCTCTATAAAAAGTTTACTGATGTATTAAGCCCTGGGTGGCTTTTATAGTTACGCGGGCTAAAAGTTTAAAAATAAAGCAAAACATTAAGCTGAAGAATTTTTATCAAATAAGATATTTACAAGAATTTGCCGACAATTTAGTCCATCTATTAAGATTTAATTAAAATAATCGGTTTAATCGACCTAGTGATGCAAAACTGGGGAAAACAGCTGTTTTTATGTTTTATTGCAAATTATTTCTGGATCGTATAATAAAATAAATTAGAAAACGTAAACATGGCAGAAATATAATCAATTCTTATTTTTCAGGTGTCAGTGGGATGTCCTTATAAGAAGTGCGCCAAGAATCTCCCACTCTACGATGTATTCTTCGAAAAGCCTTCGTTAGGACGATATATCAAACCAGCACCTAAACCAGTTTTCTGTGCGCCACTTAACAACTACGCAATTCTTGTTCCACCACAAGCTTCAGCGTCGGCATGCTGTCCTTCAACACCGACTTGTTGTCCTACACAAACTCCAGCATACTGCCCGCCTGAACCTCCGGTATGCTGCCAGCCTCCACCTCCAGTATGCTGCTCGCCTACACCTCCGGTATGCTGCCCACCTCCACCTCCGGTATGCTGCCCACCCCCACCTCCAGCACCAACATGTTGCCCACCACTACCCCCACTTCCAACTTGCTGCCCGCCATCTGCAGCATGCAGCCCACTACCACCTTCATCACCATTATGTTGTCCCCTACCTTCTCCAATTTCTGCATGTTGCTCATCTCTTCAAGCACCAGCTAGTTGGCAGTTACCAGCTAACAGCAAATACTCCATTCTTCTGAAATCAGCAGTTCCAGCCGATGCACGTTTTTTGCTATCGCCTTCCTCAACTGCATGTTGTCCATCACCAGCTCCAGCACCGGATTGTTGTGCACCGCCACCTCCAGCACCAGCATGTTGTCCACCACCACCTCCTCCATGTTGTCCACCACCTCCAGCACCCAAGTGTTGCCCTCCACCACCACCTCCAGAACCATTAGCTTCCTGTCTTCCACCTCCTCTCAAACCTAAGTCTTCCTTCGCAAAGTTCGTAATAGTCCGTCCTTCTCCCAAACCTAAGGGTTGTCCTCCACCTCCTCCAGAGCCAACATGCTGTCCGCGACCACCTTCAGATAACTGTTGCTTTCCCCTACCACCTCCTGATAACTGTTGCTATCCACCTCCACCCCCAGACAACTGTTTCTGTCCACCTCCACCCCCAGCCAACTGTTTCTGTTCACCTCCACCCCCAAATAACTGTTGCTGTCCACCTCCTCCTCCAGACAACTGTTTCTGTTCACCTCCACCCCCAAATAACTGTTGCTATCCACCTCCTCCCCCAAACAACTGTTTCTGTCCTCCTCCACACCCAGTTAACTGTTGCTGTCAACCTCCACCTCTAGACAACTGTAGCTGTCCTCCCCCATCTTTAAATCCTTACTACCCACCACCTTTACATAATCCGAATTTCTCCCCTGACTCATTTTACTGTCCACCTCCTCCACCTCCACAGGCGTGTTGTGATTCTTTTCCCTCCCCTTTTTTAAATTATTGTCCAGCCTGTTAAATGCATTGCGTACCGTAATAACTGGTTAAGGAAACAACAATGCTCAACTGTATATATTGATATCATTCATTTTATTAAACCTGTGATATATTGTTAAGTTTTATTAGATTAAGGCTATTTTTAAATACAAATTTTTCTACTTAATTTGGTTTCTTGTCTCTTGTTTCTTTCTGAAAGTATACTGAACCTCGTCCTCTCCTTCACTTGTTTGTAGACTATAAAGACACACACAATATGTATTTGTGCAATTTTTTATTAATTTTTTTATACGGGGTGTAATAGAACACCGCCCTCAGAAGGAAGCATTTTTTGGGCAAGTAGTTTCAGCTAGAAAGACGAAATGAAATGCAACCCCAATAAAAATGTGAATTTTTAGAATACTTATTTTGTGGAAATTTGACACACCTGGTAACGTTTAGTAAAAACTGCATTTTTAGTAGTTTAGTGCCGTTTATTTAAACTAAACGTCAACGTTGTGACTGTAGTCAGCTGTCGCTTGAATCAGAGTAAAGGTCCTTGAACTCACAGCTATACCACCGTATAGTTTGATGTTTTGGTCCATAGATCGCCTACGCTGTGCAATAAAGAAATGCGAAGGACCGTGTAGTTTTCAATTTCTGTAAATCATCCATTTTTGATTCGATCATGTACGGAACTTGTGACTTCGAGGTCGTGTTTCATGCATGTTTAAATGGAAAGTAATTAAATTCATGTAATTAATAGTTCCGTTACTGTTGCTTCTATTACACAGTGTAAGCAACGATCATTTAATCTCACTACAGATGTTATCAAAACAGTGAAATTTCCACAGACCAGATTTATTATGGTTCTACATTATTCTACATTTTGGAGCAATGCCATAGTCTACCTTAAAATTTCAACAAGCCAGTTTCTCTAACTTCTGCAGTATTCATAAATTTAAACATTTAAAGTAACTTTAACCTACTAGATTTAATTACCAAAATATGAAAATTGTTTCCTTTTGTGTGTTTCTAAAATAAAAAGACCATGGCATATATACAAAATTATTTAAAAAAAGGTTAACCAATAAATATGTGTTTAATTTATTTAGGTATAGCGTAAATAGCTTTAACTTTCGGCTATGGTCCTTCACGAGATTTAAATTTAAATTCATTTTTAGTTTTTTTCTCACTAATAAAAAAAAATACTTTTTATCTTTTGTATTTTATTATCATATTCAAAACATAATTTTTTGTTAAAACTTGTTTATAAATAAATAGGCCTAACATGATAACATTCTTTTTGTAAACAAAGCTATCTTAACCAAACCACTAAAATTTATTTTTCATAAAATTAAATTGTGTGATTGGTTTGTTCAAGTATCGTATGTTATAAAATATTTGTGGTGTGGTTTGAATTCAAACCAAAAGTAAAAATAAAAATACAGAACACATTCTCACAAAAATATGATTATTGGTCAAACGCGTTTCAACGACAAAGTCGTTATCTTCAGTGGCACATGAGATACAACTAAATTATAACTGCAATTGTAGAAATAATATTAGAAATAATATTTCTAACGAGTCAAACTCGATTATATTTATTGAATTTAATTGTTTGTGGAGTGAATCTCAAAGTAATGCGAACAAGTAAGTAAAAGCCTTAGTTAATTTTGTTTGTTATGTGCGATCTTGTGAATTTTTTTATAATCAATCCTGCCTCAAATTTCCAAGTTTTTTTTAAATTCTCTAAATAATCCTAAGTTACACCAGCGCCAGTGTTGATAATGGCTATCCTATTAAACGATCCACAGAGTTGTCAGGTTTTGACAGACTAAAATACAACTAAACTAATAACTACTACAAAAAGATCAATCACATTAAAATGCAATACACACCAATTTTGTATCAACAATTCCGCAACTCCTTCAAGAAATATAACTACAACATAGCCTACAGAACAGAAACAGTTATCACACTATTTCAACCACACAAAAAATAAAACAGACTTACAGTATACAACAATAGCGGCATATACAAACTAAATTGTAGTGATTGTGATAAATATTACATCACAAAACTGCAGAACATTTAGGGAAAGATTTAAAGAGCATAAACCCAGCAGCAGAAACAAACTACAAACTCCGCATTCACAGAACATTTAATTGACAACCTACATACTTACTTACACCAGCAAAGAGAAAAGAATATGTCAGTGATACATAAAATAAATAATGAACACATTATGAACGTCATTGAAGAATATGAGATTTATAAACACGACAAAAGCAATTCAGAAAAAATCCTAAATGAAAAATTGAATTTTTCTTTCAATTGCCTTTATGATATTGCCAACAACACAGAATCAGAGACATAAGAAATTCTAGTAGGGACCAAGGTATAATCTGATAAGAATTGAACAGATCTGCACCTTTATCTTTCCAAATCAGTCTTGTTGGAAGTGACACACTAAAATGAGGTACCTCTCAAGTGACAAGTTAAATTATTATTGTTTTAACATTTTTTATTTCTTTCACGTAACCGACCAATGTACGAAAATATTATGTTAAATTAAGTGTTGTGATATATGAGTGTTAAGTGGACATAGCTGGCCTGATGATGCTGCCTGTTGCAGCGAACATGTATTGTAATCACATAAATAAGGTAAAGGAAAACTAGAGACTACAGTTGTCAATTAATAAATAATATATAAACTAAATAATTCAAAATTGTGGAAGTAGTCCAAGCCTTACTTACTAAGTTAAACTGCACAAAACAAATTGGCTTATTTACGTTGTATAGGCTATTCATATTTATTGAGGCAAAGTGCGAACTAAGTCAAAAAAGGTCGAAGACACAATAACGATAGTTTATAGTCGGTCTTTAAATATTGCATAATAATCGGGTTGACCTTGACATTAAACAGAAATACAGTCATATTTGCTTACCATGCATTGTGTGCGATTAACGCAAGTATCTAGCTAATTTGTTTTACCTCATTGCACGTCTTTTTGCGGGGTTTTTTGCCGTCGTATTTCCTAATACTCAAAATAGAAGAGAAGATTACTTATTATTTGTATGTTACTCAAACATAGAAAGTGTAAATGGTGGGAATATATTGTATTGGAAATTAATTAATGAATTTTACATTCTAATAATGTAAGTGGAATACAACTCCAAATGAATTCTCCCTTTTTCAACTTGTAGTGGGTTATCAGAATAACTGAGTGGTTAGAGGCGCTCGTCATAACTGTAGTTGGAACCTCACATAGGTAAAAGTTTTTCATAAAATATTTGTTTGTAAAAAAATGTTTAATAAATCAAAATGTTTAATTCTATAACATGCTTACCTTTATTTTGTAATGCCTTCCAAGAACACTGTTTTTTTTTTTTTTTTTTTTTTTTTTTTTGCAAAATGATTAGGCCTACAGCAGTACGGTACTCAACTTTAAGCAAAATACCATTGCTGTGACTGTGCAATAACGTGATGCAAAACACATTTTACATTTTTATTTTGCTGTTTTCTGTATTTACAAATTTCAAAATTCGAATTTTTAGCGAAATTAATCGAACATAAACATATTATAAAATGAACGGTAGTACTTTGGGGTTTAATTGCTCTCATTCAGGGTAGTTAATTTGTTTCGAGTGTGTTCCTGAAATGAGTTGTTTTATAGTTTCAAAAAGAGCTATTAATAACAAAAATCTATTACAAATCCAAAATAATTCAACCACGCAGCTGAACAGCTGACGTGAGTTGAGCGAATTTCAAAAATTAAGGTAATTAGTTTTAGGTAATCGGAAATTGGTCCACTAACAAAGACGTTGAATAGCTACCTTCGTATATGACATTTATAAGTAGAATTTGTTTCCAGATTAGCCTCAAACGCCCGCTCAGGTGCTGCTTCGTTCCGCTCGAAGAGGAAAATACGTTTTGCGAGTTTATACCTCGACCTCGCGGCTTTGGAATATTAATTGCGTTCACTCGCAGCGCACAAACTCGCATCCTGGCGTCGGCGTCGAGTCGGCCTCGTAACAGAAGCTCCACCAAAGTAACCCCCCCCCCCCCATTGTGGATTTGAACACGTTTATGTTATTTTACTTTTTAATCGAGTTTGGGGGAACGTATTCTGTTCTGGGGACCATGATCGGTGATCTCACCATAAGAGTCTCTGCAATAGCTCATATTTCCAAGGGAAATTCACTAAAAAATGTCTAACTTCGAAAACTTTATTGTAATAGTTGACTATGTTTTTACACCATATATTAAACCGTAATATATTATATTCGTGTGCATTGGTGCACCTATATTTGAATTTTGTATACCTCTTCCACTGGGGTTTGCCAGTCAATATCATTAAAGAATCCTTTTATATTTTAACTTTTTAAATTTTAATACATAACTTCCAACATCGATTAGAAAAAAATAATTGTTTGGGTTTTGCCAATGCGTTTGCTATTTTCAGAATGAGTTCTCAATTTGTAGGGCTACCTTCATTTAAAGGAAATCAGAACACTTAGTGGATGACTTAATCTGATTCTTAAGCCCGATCTTAACGTATTGTTTATGTAAATGAGATAGAATGGCAATAGTATCTTGCTCAAGCCTTTGTTATCAGAAATTAAAATTATTAGCACACAAATTGGCAATGCCAAACTATGTAATCTAGGGGAAGCTGTCCAAATAAATAAATAAATAAATTAGCGTCAATATGAAAGATTAGAAGTGACATAAGCTTATAGGATTTCATGGTTTAGATTCCGTGTTAAGAATAGTAGAAGTTAACAATGATTGTTATACTGTATGTAAGTTTTTAATTAGGAAAACATTCAAGTATAAATCTGTTGATTGCTAAAAATTATATTTTATTCTTCTTGGTTTTTAAGTTACAAAGAAATGTAACAGTCAAACTATCACTACTTTCTAATCGTAAAAAAGCAAAACACTTACAATTAATTAAACTACTGTCGTAATGTACTATTTCATCAAAAGTACAAACAAGATTATGGGAAAGGTAGTACATGCACTAGAAGTGATAAGATCCACCTGGGCTACCATAGTATGAAGGATGACAGCAATACATCTGCTAAGGGCAGCACGGATGAGGCTGTGGATAGTATGGTTGGGGCTGAGGGCAGCATGGTTGAGACTGAGGGCAGCATGGTTGGGGTTGTGGGAAACATGGTTGAGGTTGTGGACAGCATGGTTGAGGTTGTGGGCAGCATGGTTGAGGTTGTGGGCAGCATGGTTGAGGCTGTTGACAGCATGGTTGGAGCTGAGGGCAGCACGGTTGAGGTTGTGGACAGCATGGCGGAGGATGTGGGCAACAGCAAGGTTGGGGTTCCGGGCAGCACATCGGTCGAGGACAGCATGGTTGTGGCTGAGGGCAGCACGGTTGAGGTTGTGGACAGCAGGGTTGAGGTTGTGGACAGCGTGGCGGAGGATTTGGGCAACAGCAAGTTTGGGGTTCCGGGCAGCACATCGGTTGAGGACAGCAAGGTTCAGGTGGACAGCAACACGGATTCGGCTGAGGACAGCACACACAAGTGGGTTCTATGAAAATTTCGAAAGTTGATGGTTGGCAACAGCACGTCTGGACAGGTTGTGGGCAACATCCGAAGGCGTAGCTGTAGTCGGAGTAGGCGTATGGACAGCAGGAAGCCATCTGTAAAGGATTAAATTAAATATTTAGTGCAAACTCTTTCTGAAAGCATTTGGTGTTCGAAAGGACCTTTTTTTTTGCATATGTTTACATGTTAAAATTATATTAGCTTGATCCACATTAGAAAAATTAGTTAAAACATTTGATGAAATAGAACCAAATTAATAAAAGTATTTACTGAAAAATATAACATTTTAATTGACTTAATTTTTTAGTTTTACGTTAATATTAATGGGCCAGTAAAATATATATTTGATTAAAAGTACTTTTTAGTGTGAGTTAAAAAACACATCATTTTAATTTCAATCATTTAAAAACATTGAATTTATTGTTTGATCTCCTACCTCAAGTAGATAGGGCCTTTCAATAAAAGTCTTAAAATTGAGTATAAAATTCTAAAACATAATACAAAATAGGAGTTTTTAATAGAAATATTACAGTTGGAAACCATATTGGCAAAATGGTCGATGTTATTGCAATTTTAAAACCACAAAGCTTAAAAAGGGAATTTAAAAAAAATATAGGTCAGGCAGTTTTTTATCTTTGTTAGAAAACAAATCGTTTTAATACTTTTATCCAAATGTAGCCTACAAGTGCAACAGTATAAAGTACATAACAAGTTAAAATAGTTTAGAAAATTCTCTAAGAACCCATTCTAAAAAGTATAAATAAATAATGCTTGACATTTGAGATGGTATAAGAGTACTTAGTAGAAAAAAGAACTATTTTATAATTAGATTATAGAAGCTAGTGCATCATTGAAGATGGTGATATTGATGTTGAAACACGTTTGAGTAAATACACGTATATTTCTGTGCATATACGTTCAAGTTTTATTCTATACAAAAAATGTAAATTATGTTTAATCCGTTTATATATAAATATTTATTATTTTCGAAAACACCTGCTTGCAAAGTAGATAATTTACTTTGAACTATGTACTGAAATGTATTTTGGGTATTTCATTATTATTAATTTAATTTGTAGCTATGTAGCTTATGTATTAAATTAATAAGCTGTTTTGGTTCTTTTTTGTTTTCACAGACGTATTTAATTTATTCAAGTTGGTCAAATGATAGAGTTGAGTTCTTCAATAATAGTAAAACGGCGACACGTTAACTCATTGCACGCTGCTCCCCTCACGCAAGGGATATACGTCGGTCATTTCTAGCTTAAACTAACATTTCCAAATTGTTCAAATTTCAGAAAATACATTATATTTTGTTACCAAACATTGAGTAATCATTTAAACATAATTGTTATGATTTTAAAGTTAAAAGTCCTTAACAATTTAGATGTGTCGTTCCACCTTAGCGCAAAAAAGTTCTGACTTTTTTTTACCTGAGCCACTGCCAAAAGAGCGAACACAGCCGAAGTTCTTCTCATTGCTCCCATTGTTGGAAGTTTAAACGACTTAAGAGTGCTTTCTTCCAAAATTTTCTCAGCTTTTATACATTATATTCTGCTGACAAATGTCGGAAATTCTCATTGTTTTCTGGAAACACAGATAAGCATCACGCCTCTTCCGTAGATTGCATTGTCAAGGGCCACAGATTTAAAACATGGCGTGCTGTGTTTTAGGTGTTATTACACGTATTAAGTGGAAATTAAGAACCATTGCCACAATGTTATGATACATTTAGTTTTTCATAAATTAAAATCGTCAGTGTTAAGTGTAAGGCTTCCTGCGGAAATAAAACAACTGAAGTAAGTGTGTGAATTTGTTTCGTTGCAGAAACAAATTACTCCCTTGAAATATTCTAAAAATAGGTAAGTTACTTTAAAAAAAATTCTTTTGTATTTAATAAAGTACTGTATAATTTGCATTCTTTCAGACGCGCTCGAGTAATTTTATCTTTAAAAAAGTACATAACAAACCTCAACTAACCTCTTTGAGGCTTACTTGGCCTCAACTAACCTTAAACTGAAGAACGTGCGTATCAGCAAAGCAAACTCAAATTATTTGAAATTTTAAGTACCTACAGCTAAAAACACGACATGAGTGGCTATTTACAATAAAAGTAAATATTAAAACATATATTCAGAAAAAAAGAAAGGCTCAAACGTCTACTCCTTTTGTTATTTAAAACCAACCACCCTTTTTGTATTATAACAAATTAGCTTTTTGCTGGTAATGTTATTTTTACATTTTGTGTATGTGTCAATTTTAATATGACAATCAAAGAATGAGTAAAAACGTTCACAAAATATATGTTACTTAAAACATTAATAAAATCCATTTCTCTAAACAAAATTTGTATAAATATATTTATATCAAAGTTCGAATTTAAAATAAATATAAAATAATTCGATCACACAGCTGAACCGCTAACGTGACTTGAGCTAATTAACAAAACTAATGTTAGCCTATGTGTTTGTAGCGTTTCCCAAACTATTTGGGGAATTGGTCTACTCACGAAGGCGCTGAATAGCTGCCTACTTGTACGAAATATATTAGCAGAATTGTTTTGCCCCTTAGCCTCCAGCCCCGGCTCACACGTTGCTTCTTTCTGCTCGTAGCGAAAAACTCGTTTTGCGAGTTTGGACCCGGACCTTGCGGCCTTCGATTAACGATTGCTTCGCTTCGCTCGCACCGGGCAGACTCACTCCGCAGGACCAAGTGGATTTTAAATAACTTTTTATTGTATTTTATAATTTCATCGATTTTGGGGGACCAGATGAACTATAAGTTAGTTTAAAAAAAAAAAAATGTATAGAATAAAGTCTTATTTTATTATTTTTTAGATAAATCCCCCAAAAAAGTTTCATTATATTCGAAAAATCTCAACACAATTTTACTACCGGTCAATAAACGTGCTTCTGATTGTTGGATTATTATGGCTAACGAACTCGTCCGAGTGACTTAGAAAACCAACGTGTGTACCAAATTAACCAAATACAACGTGATATGTGGCCGTTAGAGTACGAACACATAATTTTTAATAAATCCCCAAAACGTGTTCTGGAGACCATATCGATGATCTTTTAGTACCCCAGACCTTAGGTTTCAGCTCATATCTCCCACGGAAATTCAAAATCAGAAACGTTTATTTGTAAGTCACAGAAAAAACTATATATTAAATATGAATTTAGAAATTTATCTCTTGGAAAATAACAAAAATGGCATGCCCACCGCCATAATAAAGTTTTTTTTATGTAAACATTTTTAGCTGAGACAACCTTTCAATAATAGCCTAAACTTAGTTGAAGCACAGACTATAGAAATTCTATAGTCTGTGGTTGAAGTTAATGTTCACTCTGGAGTTCATACTGAGAGTCTATAGTTAGTTGTCGGTAAAAGGTTAAAAGTTAGAGATGATATTCTTGACCATGTTCTAGGTTCTAGGGACAATTTATTTTGTCAAATAAGAGGTCATCGTTAGATTTTAAAAGGCTCAAAACAAAGTACATATTTTTTTAATACATTTTATATGTTTGATGATTTTTGCTAATTTTTATGTCAAGAATCCTTACAAAATGGCCGAATATAAAATATTTTCTATTTTAACGTTTTAACCAATAATAAAATGTAATATTTGGTTGCAAAAAGTTTTTATATTTGGCTTTGTTAACTTAGAAAACTTAACTGCAACAGTTAACAACTTACAGACTGTATGTTTAAAATAGAACAGCTTTACTTACTAGGTAAAAACAATTTACAAAACATAGTTACAAAATTGCAACTGACGAAAAATAACAACATTACTATTTGCCATTGCCTAGCAGAATTTTTTTATATGATTTGATTTGTTTTTCACTTCGTAACACAATTTTTCGATTCACAAGAAAGTTTTTTCAATTATCTGCATTAGATTTCTTCTGAAACAGAAAATAATGAAATTGTATTTATTTATCAATATTATTAAAAGTTTTTTTGTCGAAAACCTATTTCCGATCGCCCAGTCTCTCCTAATGAACCAATTTTGATGATTTTTTTAAAAATGTGTTTCATTTTACCTCTAGATATGTCATCAAGCATTGCATTTTTTTTTTTGAGCATTCGATGCCATAAAAATTCCAATTTTATGATTTTTTTTTCAGTTTTTTGAATATGTTATAAAAAAGGTACGAGGTTGGTTGATAGCTCAATCAAAAGAGCTAAAAATTTAGAACATTTTAGTCCGATTTGGTCCAAATTTGCTACACACGTTTTTGGGGTTTTATCTAAAAAAATAAATATATGAGATTGTTCTGAGCATTTTGTTTTTTAAATGAACCTTTTAGAACGTCTAGTTCCTCTAAAATAGATCGAAACGTAAAATACCATAAAAACAATTTTACCGTGGGTTCAGATTTTGATCGGAGGCAGCAAGGTCAAGGTGCCAACTAACTAAGCGCAGTCCATAGTCCTTACTATCATAGACCAATATTATTCAATACTGTAAAATACTTTATGACAGCATTTTTACTCTTTTTTAAACAATTAATATTGTGCATTGGCTTACTTATAAACCCAGAATATTATTACAGGGAAGTATGGAATATAAAGTGGCGGATCCATATGGGCTTGAACTCAACTGTTTCAATATAATTATTTAATAATATAAATAAAACGAATTTTTAAATATGATTTTTAGTGTTTTGTATTAGTTTATATTATAATCATAGCATTCTCTTTTAACATTACCTAGAGCTAACGACGCTGACGTGGACTTGGAGAATATTTAGCAATTTTGTTCCTACATACATTTTTCCTCACCCCGGCTGTTTCATTCCGTTCAGCGGAAAAAAAAGAGGGTCAGATATGAAAAAAATTCTGTTATGCAACCCAAGATATATATAAAGTTTTGTTAACTTATTTTCAGTAACAAATATAATAAAGGGGATTAAAGGGACTTTATGAACACTCTGTATATATACAATTTTTAATGACACACCAAAAAGTTATCTGGGTGTCCATAATCGGTTTTCATTGACCACTCGTCAGGTCTTACCATAAGAGTCCCTGCAATAGTTTGTCTTTTCAATTTAAATTTGCTAATAATAAGTACACTTCTCTTGAATTTTGAATACTATGAAATATGAAAACGTCAGAAAATGGAATTGAATAACAAATTTAATAATTTATATATTGCACACAATCCATGGTAAGCAATCATGTACAACAGAACTGTGTTTAATGTCAAGGACAACGCTATTATTGTGTAATATTTACCGTCTAGAAGTAGTAATTTTTGTGTACTCGGCTTCTTTTGACTTAATTCGCATTTTGCCCCAATTAAATATTAATATAATCAAAATATCGTAACTAAACCAAATTTTAGTTTTGTTTTGTCAGTTTTGGGCACTTTAACGCAGTACAGTATGGTTTTTACTTCGTCCACAGTTCTGAATTAATTAGTTTAGTTGTACCTTAGTCTGTAAACACCAGATAACTTTGGATCGTTCAATATAATAATGATTGTTGAACTGCATACATTTTCAGATTACCACATGGTTTGCATTGAAAACTGTAAAAGAAGATCGAGTATGGTGCATTTTTCAAGTGCAACAAACTAGAGGCTACACGGCAGAGAATGTAGTATTTTTTAAAGGCGAATATTTTTTTTGCAGTTGAAAAAACCAAGTTGGACTTTCCATCGGTTTCGGCTTCACTATTCCTTAACTGGGGAAACCTAAAACATAATAGTAGTGTAACATTACATACACAATTAGATTACTGGTATTCGAGAACAGTCGTGAAACGTCGGTTATTCCTGAACCCAGCTCAATTTGAAATAGTTTTTAACATTTGTGTAATAAATTTGTACACAAGCTGTGATAGTTTATATTGAAATATTTGTTTAGAGTTGCTTTGGCAGAGGACAGGCTGGTAGTTCTTAGTTAACAGAATGGAAACACTTTGTGTTTAAATACGAAGTAGAAACAGGCAAGCGTTTATAAAAATATTGTGCAGAACCAACAGAGAGATGAGCTTACTCGCGGTTTTCGAGAATACAGAGTTTGATTATACATCCAGAAATTAAGACACAAAATTTCTACGAAACTATGAGCTAAATACTTAGTCCACCATTTCTATCTTGCTTCATTTGATTCCTGTTTTTCTTAGGTCTGTTTACATAATATATTTTTTAAATAAATTTATTTCCTTAAATAATACATACGTTACATATATATATATATATATATTTATTATACTAAGGAATAAAAAATACCCATATGGGACTAAGCCTGTGAGTGTGCACGAGTCGCTCAATATGCACAATGAGGATTAAATTAAACAATTAAAATGATTACATTAAACTTTATTATGTCGAGCTAAGTCAACCTACTAAAAAAACTAAGCTACTAAATATTATTATTGTTTGTAAAGAAGTTATGCCTGTCAAACTAATATAAAACAAAATGTTATCATTTATGTTGAAGCTCAAATGGACCTTAGACAATATCGTTAAATATCAGACAATGAGGGATCGATAAGATTAGTACCTTTCTGTAAGTAGATAAGATAACATGCTCTGCTCCACCCCTTCTCAATTCAAACAGCCATCCATTAATAAGTTTTTTAAAAATAAATAAGTTATAATTTTTTTAAACAGACGTAGCTTGCCCGGAAGATTTTGATATAAAACTTGTGCTATGTAATGCGATTTAGTGACAGAAAACGTTTTTTTACTAGCTTGTTAGACCTTATCCTGAAGAAATTAGAAGACCACGTTAAATCAACTTTAAATCAACTCAAGAACATGATCAACTTTCACGGAAATGTTATTGTAATTTTATAGTACAGTATATTAATTGCCAGTGTTCTTACAAACAATTGCCTTACACTCACTACTTTAAAAGTATCAAAAACAGCGTTTGATGAAAACTTCGGCTCTTTTTCAAAGCAGTTTTTTAATAATGCTTTCTGAATTAAATTAAGTGGCTCAAGAATCGAACTGAAAGTCCCGTCCCATGCTATCCCCCCCCCCCCTTATAAGTAAAGACTGGGACTACGGGTATTACACGAGTTTTAATTCGTGGAAATCTAGAATATCGCTAAGTTGCCTGAAAACATAAATTAATTTTCAAGTTTTTCTTTTAGTAAAATAATACATAGGCGTAACCAGGAGGGGTTTTGGGGGTTATAACCACCCCCATTGAAAAAATATTTCGGACTTTGTTTATATTAAAATACCTAACTGTTTTTAACACCTATGCAAATGTTAAGCTATAATAAATTATCAATATATTGCTGACATTATCTTTGGCTGAATTGGGCACTGACACTTTATTTTATATAGATGCAGTGTAGTTTATCAAAGTATAGTGTTCTAAAGGAAGCACACGGCGTTTTCGGCCACAGATTATTTGCCGTCGCCGTCATATCAAAAGTAGCGCGAAGGAGGGTATTACGATCTGTTTATTTGCCACTGACGGTAGCTGTGCAGGCACTCGCTGCTATTACAATCGATGGATTTTTCCATCATCTCCACTGAAACAATGGCAAATGTGACAACATGCACGCCAATTTTCCTTATTTTAGTATTTATTTCGTATAATACTATCCTTCAGCCGCGTGTGCATTTCGTCAAATGACGAAACCGACATTCTTAAATAATTGAAAAATGTTTCTTCTAGTTCCTCAAATCAGGAAACTCAGTGTAGAATGCTCCAAAATCTTCTCTTCTTTTATTTATTGATTGGACGAACGAAAATAAGTATATTTTTTTGCTTCCTTTTCAATCGGCGATGGAATAACAATAAAGCGAGAGTTGCTCTCTGTTCGTATAAATAAAACATTAAAAGAAATAATATATTACATAACGCACTTCGTGATTAATGAACTGGACACTTCAGATTAATGAATTCCAATGAGGCTTTTTATGAGCAGGGACGGTAACTAATCCACAGTCGGCAAAAAAAAAAAAAAAACGCCGTGTGTTCCAAACCTATGAGGTTAGAGGCAGTGCACGGAAATATTTGGCGGGGGATGAGTCATGGTTGCTATTCTAAATTATTCTAAAGTACGAATGCATCACAATTAGAAGTGGAAAATTATACATACCTATATCGTTTTAAAATACTTTTGGGAAGCCTAAAACGTGTTATTTTGCATCTTAATTTGACCCTAGAACCGGCAATGTTAACAAAAATGGATGTTTTGGCGTTTGCAAGCATTTTTTCAAAAATTCGCCAAAAATAGTAAATGAACCATAATCCAAAAGTATTCAACAGCATTTTCATAGAGAAAAGTTCAAAGAATTTATATATGCTAGTAAAAGATTATAGATGTAAAATTTACAAAGTTATTAGCTCAAGAAACAAAAAATGTTCAGTTACGAAAGGTAAAAGTTCAACTTAAGGTCTACATAAAAAGTAGTAAATATTTAAAAAAAATTTTCCAAAATATAAAAGTTTCGTAATTTAGTTCTAAATAGAACTGTATAAAACTATTTATGAATTTCAAATTTCTTATTTTGAAAACACAAGTGTTTATGTTCCTGCTACAAGACTGCTATCAAAACTATGCCAAGTTTGAAACGTAATTTAGGAATATATACTTTGCTCAAAAATGAAATATTATTATAACAAAGTGTAGAGAATAAATCAAAGAAATAACAGTTACACTTATAGAATTTACAGTTATACTTGTAAATTATCTTTTCATAAAAGTGTTTGACTTAGAATTATTTGAATAACAAAAGCGAGGAGAAATGTAGAAACATCCCACTCATGCTTGGTGATATAACGGTCGGATATGAAGCTGCATGGGGAATAACCGTTAATTTGAAATTACAGCCTTGGTTTGAGACCAAAACGCTCTCATTCCCACGCCCATAGACAACAAACCTTTCGAGCAAAACATATTTGGTTCACATTAAATGTTAGCTTGAAGCATTCACACACATCTCAAAATATATCTAAAAATAGACTTCTATCACACAGATATCACGTGTAATTAGTTAGACTGTTTATTGGTAAGAAAACTGACCAATTGCAAGGGTCTTCAAAACGCCCCACAACTTTAGAACTCTTTGTCCGATTTTTGATTGGATGGCAGATTTAGAAAGGGGAAAGTGTGATGCATCCATCAGTATATAGATGTACTCAGAAAAAATACTGGGCGAGCTATAGGGGGGGACATAGAAACTGGAAATTAACTGCCATTTCGGCGTATTTCATTTAGAAAACTCAAAACTAAAACGATGATTACGTATTAAAAAAATACCCCCCCCCCCCCCCTCCGGTTTTTCCCCCCCCCCCCCCCCCCATACGGTCGTCCTGGTTACGCCTATGCATTAATACATCGGTAACCAATTGATCTTAACTTTTTGATTTTGTAGTAATTATATGGATATTAAGGCCTAATTGTGTCTTTTGTTCAATGATATTACTTACAAATTTTAAAAAGGCGTCCAAAATTCAAAACCAAAATTGTAATATTGGCCTTTTTGAAATGGTTAAAGTAATAACATTGCCAAAAATACACAATTTAACATTAATAATCGCAAAATGCCTTAAAAATCAGAAAGCTAATGAAATAAAACTGGGTGCCTACGGTCAGGTGAGATCAGGAAAGTCACAGAACTTGTGAAAAATGCAGGGAAAATTATTTCATATTATTGAGTCCCCCGAAAAGTCTTTCTTTGCTCCGGCTTTGCTATAGCACAAGCGATTGAAGCAGGAAGTTATTTTTCATGAGAACAACTCCAGCAGTATATTAAAAGTCCAAAAGGTACAAAAAAGTAGTCCAATTTTAAAAAGTACTAAATTACTACGAAATTCCAACCATTTTCCTTTTTCAAAGTTTATCTTAAGCCTATTTTTGTTATCAAATTGGGTGATTCTAAAGTTTGAGATTTTTAAATGAAATGTTAGTTAATTTATTTTCAAGTGAGCATATTTTGTTGTAGTAAAATCTAAAACAGGAGTGTTTTAGGATTGCGTAAGGCCGCTGGTTATAGGAATTCTTGTGTAAGTTGAGTTAATTGGACTCAGTGAAATTATAAACTGAAAAGTGAACATGTATTCCAGAAAGTGTGACGTTTATCCTGTCAATATTCCGAGGAAACTGTTCGTACTAATTAATTATCATATTATCAACACTAAAAACTGAAGATACAAAATTAGCTTACACCTAGCACTTAGGAATAATTGTTCATTTTAAAATACGTCTACATGTACTGTGGAGGGGGTGATGTATACTAAAATACACCTGCTTTCTTTGCCTTTCGTGGAGGGTGGTGGAAGGAGGCTGTTGAGGCAATTAATGCAAATGTAGTAAAGTTATTTAAACATTTGCAGTGAAAACCAGGGAAAGTCATACAAGTTAAATACCGAAATTCTGTAAGAGTTCTATATTAATGGTTATGTAAAAACACTGAAATACGGCCATCGAAGCCATATTTATATGATTTTCTTTTTGACGTGGGAAATAAACTTCTAAAGGTTGAAATGCTTTACGAAAAACCGTGTATGTTATCTATTCATAAAATGTAAATATACAACACTAACTATTAATCCTGATCAATGCTTATTAATGCAAAACTCCTACCAATATATCAATTTAAAATTCAATCAATAACCAACACGTAAAATACGGACACTAAAACAACAGTCAGCAAACGTAGCTTATCAGTCCCATTCAGTTTCTCGTGTTTGAAAACTGTCACACGCCTTGTTTGAATACCTGTGAAGCAACCAAGTTTCGCTGTAATCGGAAGATAATCTTCGCTTATCGACATGCATGACCTCTTGCCCGACGTGTATTGATAACGAACAAGTCAACAAATTTAAGTATAAAAGCCTTTAGCCGGAATACATCATCAGTCATTTCTCATATAAAATACAGAACAATATGAGTTCAAAGAAAGGAACAGGGTGTGCTTTCGCACTCTTATGCCTCTTTCAGGTATGTTTGCATTTGTTTTGAATATAATTAATTGTATACTTTCGTGAGTTTTTTTTTTACTTTACTGCCAATTAGACTAACAAACACAAGGTAGACGATGTACTAACTGATTTTGCCAAGGAGCTTCCGAAGTATCTTAAAAAAGTTATTTTCTTTAGATCTTTGAAAACTAAATTATTAAAGGTTTAAATCCGTGCAAATGCCACGGGTCGCGATCGCTGTCCATTTCCGTATGGGTCAACTCATTATGTCAGCGCTTAGTTTTCATGTAACCACACACTCTCAGATAAATAAAATCATAATGCATTATTTAAAATTTTAAAGGAAAAGACACCTTCTATCAAGAGGTATTTTTTCTTCTTTTTTTTTGAAGTCGAGGATTGGCCCACTTGCAAACATTTATAATGCGCAAAAAGCAGTGGGATAAATGTTATAGGGAAGATGAACAATACTAGGGTGACGATGTGCCAACAAACTTAATATTTTTCTGCTTACTTTAAGTTATAAGTTTTGTATATATTCTTGTTTAGAAAACAGTTTTGAAATATTTGTATTTGCAATAAAAAGATTGGGCTACATCATCATAACGTTGTTGGAGCAGAAGCTATTTGTTTTGTGTAAACTTGTTTTAATATTCTATCATGTGTAGTACTTCAAGTCAACCAGTTTGTCAGTTTCATTTTACTATATTATTAGTACTCATTATTTATTGTAAACAATTATATACAATACATTAGGGTTTCCAATAAGGATATTTGTTTAGGCCTACTGATTTTTAAAACACCTTGCAATACCTTTAAAACCAACTGGCAGTTGAAGGAAATCAATGGAGCAGTTGCAGAGTTTTATAATTACAACGAAAACTGACTGTCACTGTACGTACACCTTTAGTTAACAATATTTTTATACATTATTAAATTTATTTATTTACCTCCAGAAATTAATAATACAACTCGTACCGTGGAATTAGCATTCAGTACTAGAAGTTATTATCCTTTTTTAAATCAAAAGGTTGTGTACTGACAAACATTATTCTTAATTTTTCTGTAATTTTTGTTTGTAATTTGATTACTGATCGTTTTATATCAAGCCAGTTTAGTGACACCATTTCCGATCAGCTGACTTGGTAAAATTCCAATCGGCCTGGACATGACACACTTTCACTTACTAATAAATTACGTTTTTTTACAGCTATCCCAAGGTGCTCCTTATTTTTGCGGAGGACCTCCCTGCGGTGACTGCGGTTGTGCTTTTCCTCCACTTTTCGAGCCTCTGTACTACGGGCTTCCTGGATCTAACCTAATTGATCTTACTCCAGGATACGGCCCGGGACCCTTCTGTTGTCCTCCCCCACCACCACCATGCTGTCCAGCTCCACCACCGTGCTGTCCAGCTCCGCCACCGTGCTGTCCAGCTCCGCCACAGTGCTGTCCAGCTCCGCCACCGTGCTGTCCAGCTCCGCAACCGTGTTGCCCACCTCCTCCACCTCCATGCTGCCCACCTCCTCCGCCACCATGCTGCCCTGCACCAGATCCCTGCTGTCCGGCTCCTGCGTGTTGTGCACCCGCCCCAGCATATTATCCTTTGCCAGAACTTGCGTGTGGCGCTCCTCTACCTACGTATTACTCTGCAAACGCACATGCACTCTTCCCTGTACCAGCTCCTGCGTACTTACCTGCACCCGCTCCAGCATTACCAAAAATGTATGAAATAATCATCGGAGGACCTGCTCCAGCTTGCTGTCCACCTCCCCCATGTTGTCCTCCCCCTCCTCCACCATGCTGTCCTGCACCAGCACCTCCATGTTGCCCTGCACCTCCATGTTGCCCTCCACCTCCTTGCTGCCCTGCACCGCCACCATGTGGTTGTGCACCTAGTGTTTATGAATTACTATACGAACAACCAGCTCCATTATCTTGCCTCGGACCTGCTCCTGCACCTGCTTATACCTTCTACTCAGCTCCCGCACCAGCACCCTTACCAGCACCAGCTTGTGGATGTGGATGTGGATGTGGATCTGGATGTAAATGTGGATCAGGATGTGGTTGCGGATGTAGTTGTTGTTAGTTACTGAGATCCATTTGTCACATGTTCCTTTAAATATTGTTAAGTTTTTTTAATTCAAACTAGGTTAATACAATTTAATAAATACATTTTAATACTTAAATATAGTAGTTTTGTTATTTTATTTTTATAAAATGTTTGGAAAGTCCAGAAATCTCTCATCTTTGTATTGATCGAAAGGCGGTTACCTCAGTGGAAAGTGGCGTATACATCTGATACAATTTAAATTTCAAGATGCTCTAGGTAATGAGTAAAATAAAATAACTATCGATAGTTTGTCGAAGTCAAGAATAATTGTTATAGTTTCTTATAATGTGATAGTTATAGATGTAAGATGTTTTTTATCAGTTGTATTAGTATGTATTCGAATTGCGTTGTCTAATGTATATATGGAAATACTGGTTCTAACTCTTCTGAAATGAGTGATCATTTATTTATGATTTTTTATAACATTGAACAGCTAGTTGAAAATATATTCAAAAAACATAAAAAGAAAGACACACTTGTTGCACACATACACAAAGTTATACAATAAGACGAAATGACAATACAATATATTATATAAGAGGCTTTGTCCTGACTGAATGACTGCCAAAGAATCAACTCGGAGCAAAACTAATTAAGATACAAATAGGAAAGGTAAGATACAAAGACGCACAATAAGAAAGGATTTTGCAAACTATTTATTTTAAAGCGTAAAAGTAATGAAAACTCAGATAAAAATCAGCTGTTCGAATCAAAAGCTTATCAACACATGTTTTTTTATAGCCTATTCATTGCCATAGCAACCAACTTGAGAAATTTAGAATCAGTTTATTATTTTTGACAACCACCTTTTTTTAGGTTAGGTTAACGAAAAAGCAAACGCAAACAAAAATTCAACGAAAAGGCTCAAAAAGGCTTACTGTATTATTAATCAATTCAAACACTCTGTTGTTACATTATTACAAATATAATAACTGATTTGGATTAACAACTTAATACAATTTTTTAGGCCTGTATGAAGCACATAATTAGTTTTAAAACTTAATGAGAAAGACTTTTTGTGATTATACTTTTAGTTTTGTCAAGAATATAACAATTAATGTAAATTTATTTATTTTCCATTACAAAAATGAGGTACTAAAAATTGTTAAAACTTTTTCCACAACTTTGAAATCGTTGGAGAAATTTTCATATTGTAGATACAAAATCGGTCAGCATTAAAAGACTTTTCATTTTATATAAAACTCGATCAGCTTCGATAGTTTTATATAAAACTATTTGGAATTTTTGGGATAGTCCTATATTATTTTAAATTTCTCCAAAACTCTACATTTCTTAAATTTGGAAAATTTGTGGCAAGGTGTCAAGTTGGACATGGTTTGAAAGGGTATGTCATTCGAAATGTTTGATAAATTAAGTTCTAAACTGACGTCCGTTTAGCGTTAGTTAACATCATTACAAAAACTAAAATGTTTACGCTTTGGTCCTTCTGTTTATGTTAAAATGCATTTAAATAGTTGTTGCACTTGATGCATGATTATATATATATTTTTAAACCACCCTCCCCCCCTCAAAACCCGAAATTTTACTTTGGGAGCTCTGGGATTTAAAAAATATTTTTCTGAGATTTTTATTTTGATCTATTTATTATCTTATCCACATTACAACACACAAAAACATGAATTTCCCTTACCAGGTGGAGAGTAACAATACTCAAATCTAGGCTTTGATCTGACTGAGAATCAATGTAGAGCAAAAACTACTAAAGATGAAAATAAGAACATTTGAAAGTACATTCTTATGGGGTCATTGACGCACATTAAGAAAGGATTTTGAAAAATTGAAAAAAAATTAAATCGAAAAAATATTGAACATTCTGGAGTTTACTCCCAAACCTATAGCAAATAAAACAGCTGATTCGGGACAAAAGCTTAGCAACACATGTTTGTTGAATGCAATTAGAGACATTACAATAGTAACCAACTTTACTTAAGTTAGGTTAGAAAAATAAAAGCAAACAATAACAAAAATCTACGAAAGATACTTACTGTATTATAAATCAAACATCTGGTGTTACATATTATAACTTATTGTTTCCTTTAGTTGGCAATATTAATTTTTTTTTGAAATGCTGATTATTTAAATATTAATGGAGAAATTGAAACATCTGTTGTTACATAATATTATAAAATAAAACAGCTGATTTGGATCAAAACTTAACGTAATTTTAGGTTAATCTTATTAGGTGAGCGAGCGGGCAAGGACGGCGATCCATTATATTCAGTAAACGACATATCCTAAAATATATCAGAATAACATCGGTTCTTAGGCAGACAGACGTTGTTAACAAAGAGTAGGCTCTGATAAGAACGGCACGCAAAATTCCACCTGTCATTACAGAACCAAGGAATGTGCAATTTCAGGTAAGATGTTGAATGTGAGGGATTAGTATGAGACTGGAGCAGTGTTGGGAGATGTAGCTGGAACTGATTGGTCTCGCATGCCAGCTACCTATATTCTGTTGGTAGCCTTTTCTAGTTAATTGTACGCTCCCATACATGTGAATCACCCTGTGGGCGCGCATTCTAATCACTCACTCTCAATATTTTTTAATGCGCCAAAATAATTATAACTTCAAAAATCATGTTCAATTTAAAAGAGCTTTATCTGAGGAAGTAGTTTAAGTACAAGACTGATTCAAACAAGAAAATGTCCCACGACGCCATGTTCAATGAGCCCTATACCATTACTAAATGTTACAAAGGAGAGGATGTATCTCAAAACACTAATTTTATATAGTACACTAGGAATGACGATTGAGTAGCACAGAGATTTTGTTGTTTAGAAGGGAGCCAACTTTCTAGCTATGACCAAAATGTGTCACGGTAAAGCAGTATTTCAAACTCGTCAAATAGGCCTGGTAAAGATTAAAGTTGTCATTATTTTAATAGTACTCGGTGTTTGAGTTATGATAAAGTAAGCCTTTTCCGTTGTGTGTGATCGCTGTAACCTGACCTAAAAACAATTTTTGGTTGTGAGGAATAATTACCTGATTCTATTTATTTCAATTTAGTTGCTATGGTAATAAATCTAATTGGTTTCAAGAAACGTGTGTTGTTTTAGTATAGGCTAACCTAAAATTATGTTAAGCTTATGATCCAAATTGGCTGCTTTATTTGTAATATGCAATAACAGATGTTTTAATTACTATACAGTAACCCTTTTTCGTTTATTTTTGTTCGTATTTGTTTTTGTTTAGTTAACCTAACCTACAAAACTGTTGGTTATGAGAAATAATAAGCCTAAAGCCGGCCACACACAGAATGAGACACGGTCAGTCATAGTCAAAGACACCTTTAGTCTTTTATGTCTGTTTGACTGATATTGACTGCTCCTGTGTGTGGGGATTTTAGTCACTGGGCGTCACGACTCTCCGCAGAGGCCTTTGCCCTCTGGCCTCCCTCCATTTTCAGTTCATTTGCAGTTCATCTGTCCACCAGATTGTTGTATTACGTGCATTTAGTGCTTATTGAAAGTTTTTAACTTAACTTTGAAATAAACTTTAAAGAGAAGGAAGAGAAAGCAATAATTATGATGTGGAACTTGATTAACTTGTTTGGAATATTCACTAATAACAGAGAACTTTGGGTACACCCTATAAACGAGAAGAGGAACCTCGTAGACTTTATTAAGGAGTTGAAGAGCCATCAACAAAAAATTCGAAAACTACTGTCGAATGAAAGTCGAAACGTTAGAACACATCTTGGAAAATCCAGGATAAAATTAAAAAACGAAACACGAATTGGAGAAAATCGCATGACAAGGAGGGGTTGTGCGTGCAGGCATGCGCAGGTGGCTCTGACGGACAGTGTCTGATAGCTTTTGACTAAAGGTGTCTTTTGAGGGAGCTGCGTCAGTCAAGGATAAAACGTCTTTAGACGTCTGTTTGCGTCTGTTAGTCTAGTTCGATGCAGTGTGTGGCGACCCCATAACCACCCGTGCTAAACCCCTCGTTTTAGTCGCTATTAGTCAAAATTACTAAACGTGACTGACCGTGTCTAATTCTGTGTGTGGCCAGCCTAACTGATTCTAAAGTTAGTTGCTATGGTAATGAATGTTAATGAGTTCAACAAACGTGTGCTGGATCAGTTTAGGCCACATCTAGATTTGTGTTGCTAAGCTTTTGATTCAAATCAGCTGTGTTATATGTTATAATCCTGAAAATGAACTTTCTTATTTTGAAAATTTTCAACATATACAATCAATATTTGGCTAAATTATTTCTTATTGCACTTCTACATAGTGGTATGAAGGTAACCTGAAAATCTTGAGGCTCTAGCTAGTTATCATAGTTTTGATTCTAAGTTGGTTATGAATCAGTCAGTCAGTCAATTAGTTCTTCTTGACTAATGTTTACTCGTATTTTTGGTCTTTATCTCGAGAAAAAAATCTATTTCCAAAGTTTTACAGCTTACTAAAGAAAACGTATTGTCAAGTACGAGATTTATCGCTATAGAATTGTCACCCTTTGTTGTGGAAAAAATGTAAAGGGTTTTCATTCCCAGTTCTATTTATATGAACATTATTTTTCTAAAGTTTTTCAAGTACACATAGAAACTCAGATAAATTAGTGGTAAAGTGCTACAGTTTTATTTACAGTTTCTTTTTGTAAAATGTGTTACATTTAACCTCACCTAATATTAACAAATTAATAATCTTTTTTGATATTAAAATAAAATATTATTTTCCAGAACTTTATCCATTACTTTGAAACGAATCAAGATACTAAGACATTCTGTTTCTCTTTTAATAAGCTTTACAATGGTGTATGACCTGTCTTTACATTTGAAATTTACCCCTCCCCCAAACCTCCAAAAATCGTAGAGGATCAAATATGTCTAATTGGTCCCGTTACGCAACACAAGATGTATACAAAGTTTGTTTAACTTATTTTCAGTAACTAAAGTTATGAATATAACAAATGGACTTTATGAACATTGTTTATATGGAAGTATATAATATGTATAGTATATATTACCTTAACATACATTCCTTTTCTGTTATAGTGATAATTACTTTCTGTTTCGCTAATCAATGTGGCATCCTTAGGAGTATTAGTAAAACACGAAATCACACTAAACAACAAATCGAGGTGTTTTGAAGTTGACTTCATATATACTCGTATATTTATAGCAAATCAGAAGAATAAAAAAAAAAACTGGAATTCTAATCCTTAAAACCCCGTCACGATATATCACTAACATCCAACTGAATAAATTCGACGTATTTAGGAATTGATTAAATTCTGTTTAGTAGGACAAAACGTTTTCCCACCATGTGTCCAGTAATCGCCATTTTATAAATCTGCGCTAATCAAACCATTTAATCACAGCCGTTATCTGTTTATCAAATCATCATTATCTAAATTCTTGCAAGGTGATCTGAATGTGTGATAAATTCACTAGGAACACCTTAATCTCTCAGTGGTTACCTGCATTAAATAGTTAGTCAGGCAATACGCCACCTTACTTAAAACTACTCGATTACGACTTAACACAACTAACTGATTACGTAGGCCTATATATGTTGTCAGTTTCTTAAAATATTATATTATTTGTAGATTCTATTATAGATCTATTGATTTATTGTGGCAATAAGTTAATTGCATGAGTTTTTTTTAAATATATCAACTTTGTCGTTTAAAATTGAATGCTATCTTTATAAAAACATAATATTTTCAGTACAGTAATAAAAACCAAAAGCTGTTAACCCAAGAATTGTTAAGAGACGTAAATTACGAATCATTTGAACTTTTTTGAAAGGAGAGTCTTAATTTACGACGCATTAATCCTGTTGATTTGCTTGGCCTCTGCTAACTATATCTCGATGAATTTATACTAATCTACTAATCGATTCTACATAAATATCCTAGAAATATATAATAAAATAATCGATAGTTGGGATATAGTTACTTTGTTTACTGGCAACAAAAATCCTGTTCATTAATGCAGTGGTGTGTTATATTAGTTTTTATGAAATAACCTTTTTTTGTTATATATTAATGTACATATGTAACGACCTATTCTTTTCGTAATAAAACAACTAATCAATTTAACATTTGACTTTTTTTCTAATTTAATTTGTATTCAAGATAAAGGAAGTGAAAGTGAACAATATCTTTTAGTGAAATGACTCATTAAGCAAGGAATAACATTTTATCGATACAGGTTGGTGCATTTTGGTTATAATATTATTATGTTTTATAGCTAGTTCCGAAAACAATTATATTCATTATAATTTATCTATATAATATATTCTGAATGATTTTCAAAACCTACAGCTTTACGGAATGCTAAAATCATCTATCATTCTGGGAATTTAACTTATCAGTTCTAGTGTTAAAAAACGATATTTTATTATTTAAAACATTCCTTCAAAATGGAAACACATAAATGTGTGTGTTTAAGTTGCACAACCTTAGAGGATTTACTAAATTCAAGTATCAAAAATTGTAATTTGATTACTACTTTATTTTGAAATCTTTAACATGTTACTTTTTGGTTTTGAAATACATTTTTGAAAACAAAACAAAATTTCATATACTTTAACCACAGACCGACTTAAAACTACGATTTTCACCCCAAATGTTTTAAAAATAGTCGTTTAGGCAAAACTATATATTAATTTTCGCGTTAAATTTCACTCAAATTCAGCAGACCTGTATTTGTAAATTAACAATAGCTAAACTTGTAGAATTCAAACGAATAGGCTAAGACAGACCTTACACATGCGCTATCCATACATGTCAGGACGAATCAGATGTATCAATGTACAATATTATTCCTTTAATAACAACACAAAACACAATCGGAAAGGCATAAACATAACCTTAAATGGTTCACATAGTTGTTGAAATAATACAGGTGATGGACGAAATCAGCTGTTATATGTTGAAGAATAAATAATTAAAAAAAAAGACATTGCGAATGCGCTATACTCTTTTGTTAAGACGTATACTCACGGACGTACACTCAATCTTATAGGCTGATGTACAAATCTGTACGCCGCACGGGAGGTGTAGACTAGCTGCATCTATTAAGAGGGGTTTGGCGTCCCTAGCGGTTCCGAGCCAAACATGACACTCACAACATATTTGCACATTACACACATTAGAACGTAACAATTCTAACATTCCCAACTTGTCTTACTTGGGTAATATGCCTTTATAGCTGTACTAAAAAGTAGGGGGTAGCTTGAGCACCAAGCGTTATCTTGTATATTCATATCAAGCGTTATTCATGTTATCTAGTATATTATTGTGTCGTTCTAGTGTATTTTTGTGTTTGTTGTTTAGTTTAGTTGTTTATATGTTATGTTGCTTAACTTCTATAGGCTACTGCCAGTTAGACTAATACAGTGAGAGAGCTTGTAAATCTTTAGCCAGTAACTAGGTTACTGCAACATTAACCTGAATCAGACAGAACTAGCTCCTTAAGATTCTCGGCCACCTTGCTTACTTAATGTATAATTTAAGAATTTATCTTCGTTAACTGCTTTAGCGTTTTGTTAGTCATTTACAACTATCTTGCACTTTCTCGTTCGTTTTGTCGGCAATTACTACGACATCCTTAAGATGTCTGGCGAGAAGTGGTGCCAACGGAAAGGTCAATTGGTAAGGTTGGTAACAGCCAATAGGTCCGGCAGTTATTGAGTTGCGTTGTGAGTAAATGTTGTAAACAATTTTAGATATTCAAGTTTAAAAAGTTTGAGCCAATACCATATTTATACCGATAACTGCAACAAAATTAACTTTGGCGCTTTATGTAGAAATAATATGATGCCAATTTTCATAATTTATCTCAAACTGTACATGAGGTAATATTTTTAACTTCCCGCTAAGAAAATTGAAAATTTTCTAAAATCGGGAAGTTATTGGTTTCACCCCATTTTTCGAAAATCGAGTATTCATCAGATCTCGACGTTTTGAGGTCCTAGGAATCTTCCCTGACCACTCCCGAGAGGGTGTCACCCTGTCTGTATGTATGTGTGTGCTGGTGTGTGTGTGTGTGTGTGTATGTAAGTATGTGACCCGCTTATAACTTTTGAACGGCTTAACCGATTGGATCCTACCAGACGGCGTTCTAAAGAGTTCCATCAAACTTAGATTTCCTGAAAATTTCAACTAATTCGGGCCGGTAGGTTCTGAGAAATTTCGAAAAAACTAAGAAATAAATTTTTTCAAATCAGGTTTTTTTGGAATAACTTTTAAACTTCTTTACCAATCAATTCCAAAATCTAATCAGCTTTTAACCTTGAAAAGCGACGTCGATCGCTACCAGTCCGGTCAAAATCGGTTAATGAGGTATCGTAAACGAAAGAAAATCAATAAAAGTGTTTTTTCTCAATTTCTCCGAAATGTTTCATCAGAAAAATTTTTGTTGTCAATTCTTTCAATGGACTCGAAAAATTGCATCGATTGCCGCAAATCGCACACAAATCGGTTGATTCATTCGCGAGATATCGTGAACGAAAGAAAATTAAAAAAAGTGTTTTTTCCTCAATTTCTCCGAAACTTTTCATCTGAAAAATTTTTGTTGTTGGTTCTTTCAATGGACTTAAAAAACTGCATCGATTGCCGCAAATCGCATAAAAATCGGTTGATTCATTCAAAAGTTATGGCAGTTCAAAATTTCCAAAGCGGGAAGTTACAGGGATGGCCTTTAGGGTCAACCGTTTTCCAAATATTTTTTTTCTTCCAAATCAGTATAATATCTATATATTTGAATTCCCGCTTCATCAGTGTTATCTAATTTTTACTTTGAAGGGACTATTTCAAACGGAATTAAACACCCCCTCTCTTGAACTACTGCACCTTCTGGTTTTGTCCAGTTCAATTAGTTCATGAAATTAGTTTTCAACCGCATACAGGAATCGTATTACCGAGCTCCTTAAACTATATTCAATTATTTGTCATGTTTAGTAATAAGTGTAAATAAGTGAACTATATTATTTTATGTGTCTGTGACTTATTTTTTACTTTAATTTGCGTCTGGAACAGCTGTTCGCGTGAGTGTTATGTATTGAGTACTTAAAGATTGGGAACAGAAGCTATACGTCGCCATTGCATGGTACTGTAACACTTGATTACATAAACATGAAAACGTATAAATCTTTCATTATAAATGCTAAGTATATTAACTAGTGTTATCAGCAATCTGGTCATTCGAACCTTTGTTTCATACGTAATACGCACTTTCAATTCAGTATCTTTTACGCGTTCCAATTTGAAATAAATTTGCTTTAGCTAGGGTGTGAAATCGATTGCAATATTCATAATGGCATTTCATATATTTAAATACCTTTGTATTTTATATTTACAAAACAGGGTTTTAGAAATAGATTTGAATAAATAGTCAAAGTTTGTTTAACTATTACTAATTAATGTACGCAAAAAAGTGAGTGTTAATTATTGCTGACCACATCGTTTGGCATTACTAGTATCAGTGGTTACCAAGGTAAAAGCTAATCCATCTGAATGTTATTTAGGCTCGGATGGGATACATGTGCTGCCCGTTTTAAACCACAGTAGTAGTGGCTGCACTTGTCTTTCATACTAATACAGTTGGACTGGTAGTTTCATTAGCGGTGTGTAACACCAAGAAGAAACAGTCGAACACAGCTGTCTCATGTATTACAAAATTTCATCGAATTTTTAAGACACATTGTTGTAGTTTGAGGGAACTAGTTCATAAGCACCTGAACTGTAATTGGTAGGTAACAAAAATGGTAAATCGTCAACTTTTCGGGGGATATTTGCTTATAAACCAGAGGAAAACGTGATTTAGAGATGAATTACTTGAAAACATTGAAACATTGGGGCTACTTTTGTTAAACGACGACTATATATTGAATTTGTCTGCAAAAATAAATTTTGATTGCTTTGACGAAAGAACGTCATTAGAAAAACGTAAGTGCTTACAAGCGATGTGCTAGTCTCATTCGATCTTGTTTCTAATGCAATAACATTGGTTCAGCCTTCTTAAATTTGTTCCCGATTTCTGAGTAATGAGTTTAATGCATTACACTACTGTAAATAAACAACTAGATTGATTCCATTATTTCTTCGACTAAATAGTACAAAAATAACACAAATATTGTCAATTTCAAGCAGTTTTAATTTCAAAACTGTATTTATGTTTTTAGTGGTTGATAGATTGATGCCATAAATTAAGCCATAATATTTGTGAATTCAGTAGTAACTTAAGACATAAATTGAACCGCAATAATGTGACTAGAGTAGTAACTTAAGATATAAATTAGGCCACAATAATGTGACTAGAGAAGTAACCAGGGCCGGATTTCCCAATAGGCCCGGTAGGCCCGGGCCTATGGTAGCAAGCTCCCAGGGGGCGCACAGCCGAGAGAAAAATAAACAAAAAATATCTAGAAATAAAAATAAATAGCCATATAACTTAACATATCTTTTGAATTGATTACAAAAAAAATCATTCTGATTTTGAAGTTCATTGGAACAAATAATTGTTGGTAAAGTTAAATTATTTTTCAACATTACGCATCAACTTCGTTACAACATTGATCTCAAACACGGGAGAACTATTAAAATTGCATCGTGGAGTAGTGTTTAAGTAATTAACATACAGGCCTGATATAATTATTAAATAAATGTTTTTGGGGAAGTAACTTTAACGAGACTAGGGGGCGGAAAAAATTATTGGGCCTAGGGGCGCCAAAAAGCTAAATCCGGCCCTGGAAGTAACTTAAAACATAAATTAGGCCGCAATAATGTGACTACAGTAGTTACTTAAATATAAATTAAGCTGCAATACTGTAACTAGAGTAGAAACGTAAGACATAAATTAAGCTGCAATAATATGACTAGAGTAGTAACTTAAGACACAAATTATGCCGCAATAATGTAAGTAGAGTAGTAACTTAAGACACAAATTATGCCGCAATAATGTAAGTAGAGTAGTAA
>JAGFPH010000704.1:228178-248923 GCA_018207615.1 Philaenus spumarius
AAACAAAGAAATTGTGCTTTATCGTATACGTAAATTATCTTTAAATAAAACGTGAAATCAGATTAAAATCTGGCTTTTAAGTTGTCTATATATTGAAGCTTCTTTCGGCGGCGGTCGGCATACACTAGAACAATGGTAGCGCAGCGTATCTTCTGTGGCTTGGTTTTGGTGATCTTAGCGCAGGTTAGTGAATACAATTAATTTATGAGTATATACAAATTTCGGTGTATGAATGATATGCGTTTTAATTTGAAAAGTAAAAGTGTTATTTTGTCAGTTATTCAAAAGGTATAACATTCATTAAGTTCCGTTTTTAAGAGTCCCGTACTTTATGGAGAGTCAACGGGCCCTATCTCGCGCATGTTAATTTCCGAAAATTTAGGAACAATTTTCTCATGCACCACTTAAACTACACAGATAATTTTTGTTTTGCATTTAAGATTAGGTATTTCTAAAGTTTACCAGTTTTAGTCATCAGAATTGCTTCTTTTTTCACTATTTCAAGACAGTTTAAGGAATAATTTAGACTAAAAACCTAAAACTTGAAAAAATCTATTTTAGGTAATCCGACTCCATTTAAAATAAACCCCTTAACGGAACAATAATTTATCTGTCAAAGTCAAATTTCTTTGATAATAATAAAAATGATGTTAAGGTTTGACATAGTTATATACTGTAACTGCCAACCAGTGCCGGCATGTATTAAAACAATAAAAACTGAAATCATATAATGTTTGAAAGACTTTATTTACGGACCCCAATTTTTTTAAGATTATGAGTTACGAAGATTCTAGAATTTACCCAGCACCCTCAGTTTTCTGTATCTAAATCGTTGAAAATGTAGTGTTACTATTTTCTTTATTTTTGTTTATAAAACGACTTCCAGTTTGAGGTAGACATTTTTCAAAAGACGTAGTCATTTTTATTTTTCAAGAGGAAATCATTTTTATTTTGTGCGTAGGCCTGTACATATTTTTATACGATCAAATGAGCATTTAAACTGTTAATTTGATACTCTGTGTTTTGAATTAGTTTCTACAATATTGCCATCTCAAACGAACCACAATTATAATTTCATTACTAGGTGAACATAACCGTTTAGAGAAATTAATCCAATAGACCTAAGTTGGCTAATTTTAAAATTGTTCAACATTCCTAATGCAAAAGTACGAATTCCCCATTTACAAACACTTGTTTCTCTCTAATAAGCACGTATTCCACTTTTACAAGCACGTATTCCACTCCTTTAATAACTTATTCCACATTACAAGCATGTATTACACTCTTATAAGCACGATTCCTCATTGATAGGCTCGTGTTCCACATTTACAAGCATGTATTTCACCTTTATATAAGCACGTACTCCACATTTAAAAGCACGTGTTCCAATCATATAAGCCGGTATTACACATTTATAAACCCATACTCCACTCTTCTAAGCACCTATTCCACATTTAAAAGGTCGTATTCTCTATTATTATCACAAATTGCACATTAAAAGCACGTACTCCACATTTAAAAACACTTGTTCCACTCGTATAAGCCGTATTAACATTTACAATTTACATATACATTTACAAGCACGTATTCCACTCTTTGAAGCTCGTATTAGACATTTACAAGCACGTTTTTCACTCTTATAAGCCAGTATTCCACATTACAAGCACACAATTTATATTTAAAGTACGTGATCAACGCTTATAGGCCCGAATTCCACATTAACAAGCACTTGTTCTACATTTAAAAGCAAGTAGTACACATTTAGCAGCAAGTAATTCACTTTCACAAGCACGTAGCCCCCTCTTATATACACCTATTCCACATGTATAAGTAAGTATTCGACCGTTTTGTTTTATTCACTTATTTCACACTTAAAAGCATGTATCCAAATTTAGTAGCAAGTATCCACATTTAATAGCACGTAATCCACATTTATATGCACTTATACCACATTTACATGCAAGTAGTAAAAATGTATAGCCTCTTATTCTACATTTATTAGAACGTAACCCACATTACGATATTCCTTGTGCTTATTCCATATTTAAAAGCAAGTATTACACATTTAGCAGTATACGTAATCCACATTTATAAGCTTCTATATACTACATTTTCAGCACTTAATCTACATTATTATAAACACAAATTCTATATTTAAAAGTAAGTATTGCGCATTTAGTAAGCACTTAAACCACATTTCTACAAGGATACATTCTATATTTTACAACCACGTATTGAACATTTATAAGTATTTATTCTAAATTCATAAGCACTTAATAATATTTTATAACTACGTATTAAGTATTTGTAAGCATGTAATTTAACCCAACTTTTAAGTTTTTTACATTGCATAGTAATCACTAGTCCTAGATAATTATTTCTGTTATCTCTAATTCTACTATTCATGTTTTCACGAATAACTTATGTTCATCCTATTGAATGTTTAGAAACTGAGACCTCGCTCGCCTTATAAATAGGGGTACAAATATGTTGAAACCTTATGGTTTTACCTATAATATGTTAGTTGTAGATTACGTCAAGTGTCCAAAAGGAGTACAACTTTCTATTTGAAATGAGTTTGAAAATAAAAATGTTCTTATTATTTTATAAATATTAAAAACTATTATATAAAAATTTTTTATTTAAAATATATAAAAAATGTTTTTGAAACGTGAAAAAAAAACTTCCTCCCAAGGCAATCGCAACTGACGACTTTTAGTTTCCAGAGAAAAGTAATACCTCCAGACTAATAAACACAGGGGACATGGTGCTTACGTAAACTGAATGTATAGGCAAGGCTGGGGTTTAATTTAAAACGATAGCGACACTACAGCAAACTACTGCTTACACCACGTCACTGACCATATTAATAAAATAAAATGAACTATAAGATAATATATTCATAATTTTCACACAGACAATATATTTTGGTAGTTTTTATTTCTGGCACAGAAAACGGATATAAAAAGAAGAAAATTAGAGCAAGGGCATATTTCACAAAGTTACAAGTTACAGGAAAACAACTAAAGTGAAATGTTCTTCCACGAAAATACAAGTAATTACTTACGAATTGTAATACATTTTTACAAGTTACAGGCGTTCTATACAACTGTAAAACATTGTACTATTTGATTTGGTCGATTTTGAGGTTATTTTGGATAAACTAGGCAACCTGTAAAAGAGAACTGAAATAATTGATACTAATTTTCTACAAAAAATAAAGTATGTTATCGTATTCTTTTAGATGCACAGCAAAATTGTAAAAATATAATGTTTAATAAATGTTATATCAACCAACATAATAATTATTAAATATCATGTTCTCATCTAAAAATTTATTTAATGTTGGGAAAAACTTCAGGGAAGTTTGAATATGATAACCATCACTTAGATTGTCGTTCAAGAAGACCAATCAACTTGATCTTCAGGAAAAACCACAGAAACAATATGTAGTAAAATTCTATAAAATTTTATAGAGTCTTGCCAACCATGGTTTCACCAGTGACGACAATGGGAATGTAGTTTAACACTGGCTCAAGAAAATGTATAAAACATACTTATAAATTTCTATATTTTCCTTAGTCTTGGCATGCATCACATGCGAAATTATAGTCGGCAAGAATCAATCAAATTTTGAAGAATTTACTAAATATTGTTGATGGAGTTCTACCAACTATCTATGGTCATTGTCATTATTATAAATTGTATAACTTGATTTTCTTTTGTAATTTTATTTGTATGATTGTGGTTACCAAATCACTATTAATTATATATTTCCTTTGTTAGGTCCGCCATGTAGTACAACATATCCACCTGAGGACATGGACGTGATAATGTATGCCAGTTTTAATTTCAGGTCTAAGTGTTACGTGAAGTGTGTATTTATTTTAATGTGTGACGATATATTCTAAGTAATTAAGATCTGATAATGGAGTTAAAACTCCTAAACATGTCGTCTTAAAAACTATTACTAAAAGTCCAGCGACGAACTAAACCAAGGTAATAGGCTACATAATTAATTGTTTTGTAAAATCTTTTAAAAACAGAGTAGGTAAAATATTTGACCCTCCCATTATAAGCGAATTTCAATGGAAAAATGAGTAATTGCAGTGACTGTTATGGTGAGACGAAAGGTTGGAAGTGGTAATTGACTACCGATTATGGTCCCGAGAACACTTTTTGGGGTGTCACTAAAAAGTATGTGTTCGAACTCTAATGTCCAGATTTCACGACCGATTTGGTCCAAATTTGTTACACACATTGGTTTTCTAAGTCGATCGGAAGAGTTTGTTAGCCAAAACATCCTACAACCAGAAGTACGTTATTTGTCTTGATATTTTTCGTACTAGAATGAAAATTTTTGGGGGGGTTTTATCTAACAAAATTTATATAAGAGGTTATGCTGCACATTTTGTTTTTTTACACGAACTTATAGCCCGTCTGATTCCCCCAAAATTGATCAAAATTAAAATACCACAAACGTGTCACCTGGTTTAATTCCGTTTGGGGGGATTTTATACTGGAGACAGCTTCTGTTCGGAGGCCGACGGGGGGCCGGGATGATAATTCGCGACGCGAGCGAAGCATACAGACCATAATCTGAGGTCGCAAGGTCAACGAGAAAAATATCCGCTGCGAGAGGAAATAAACAGCACTTGAGCCGGAGCTGGAGACTCAGGTGCAAACAATTTCTACTAATATATGTTGTACACGTAGGCAGCTATTCAGTGCCTTTACAAGTAGACTAATTTAAAACCATTTTTGATTGAAACTTTAAAACATAAACTTAATTTTGAAAGTTCGCTCTACTCACGTGATAGGTTCAGCTGTGTGATCGAATTATTTTTTCTAAGAACTTTTCCTTTTTATATTTCTTAATTTTTAATTTAGAAAGGTGTGTTAATACATACAAAAATTACAGTTGAATTGTATTTGTATTAATCTGAATAATCAATCTCGAACTACATATTTGTATCTTAGCGCTGTCAATCTGTAAAATTGTACTTTTCGTCTACAAGTTTGCTAATTGTTTTTATCTTTGTGGAACATGTTCAAGTAAAATACACACTTAAATGCTTTGTTGTTTTCCTAGCAACACACTTATACAGACATCAACATCTAATTAAAATAACCGGATATCTGTATTAGGCTGTAACTACTCCACCTACTCGATGGTACACTGAACTACTAAATGAATCTCGACAACCTTCAGATGTTTACGTTATATTTTAATTGTGTTTACTAGAAAACAGTATTGCTTTAATCACCACGTTCCATTGTCTATCTACCAATCACTTCTGACACAAGATTGTGACATACCTGGGGGTAAATTTTCCGACTTCAGTATTAAGCCAGATATTGTGTCGAATTTACCTGTACTGCCACATTTAACTGGATATTTTTTTTAACAGCTCGGTGGTTTATACAGCCTACATTTGTAGATAAATAAGTTCCTGAAATCGGTAGTTCAACTTTATTTGCTGGCGATTGTGTGCATGAATAGCTTGGATTCGTGATATATCAAATTCTAACGGCCTGATTTTGTGAAGTAAGGACTGTTATGGCAATTTAACTATTGGTAACGTGGAGATTTCAACTCTGGACAGAATGGATTTTAACTGTCTGACGAAGAATTTCTTTACTTTTGCATGTATTATTGAGAATCTTTGTGCATTTAAGTGAAGTGTAAGCCATCACAATTACTTACTAAACAATATTTTATTAATTTTCGACTCCCTACGGATAGTATTTATACAATATGAAAAAAATTAAATTTGTATGCTTTCATCTAGTATAATATCTCATCATAGTATTAGGCTTTCTTATTTTACCACAGACTTCGACTTTTTATTTCAATATCGAAATGGATCGTAAAACATTTATATGTGTTGGATTTTTGAGGAGGAGAATGGGTAGAAGATACTACAAATGGCAGAAAGAGAGAGTGGGACGGAAAGAAAAAGAAAGAGAAACTAAAGGGTAGGGAGAGAAGAAGAAAAGGCAGAAACAGATTGATAGATAGAGAGAAGCTTTCGTAGTCTTACAGAATGACAAGAAGAACAATAGTTAGATTTGGAGAAGCTAAACAGGTAGTATTTCTAGATTACGCTCTTTTCCACAATCGCTTTTCACCAAGAAACCTCTTTTTAATATTAATTATAAGTGATTTTTGTACTCACGTCAATGATCCTTGTCTGTTTTTCTCTATCTAAAAAACAATTGCAATTTCGGACTTATCAGTCCATCATCAGGTTATATATAAAAACACTACGAACATAAAATAACATACAAACAACACATATTCACTCCGTTTGGAGATCGTAAAAGTTCAATGCGCACTGTCGTATCGCCAATTTAACGTGCACGTCGTTTGGTAAATTAGCACTGACTGACGCTGGAGTAAACAGTACCGTAGGTACTCCCTCCCTGTCTCGTGATTATCGTATCAAATAATAAGTTTGATTTGAATGGTTGGTCATTCAATATATTGTTAGGGTCGGACTTAGAAGCTCTGTAAATTTCAAATTCTTCCAATGCGTCTAGAGTGTGTCCTTTTCTACATATGTGTAGTAAACTCAGGTTGGTGTTGATGTCAGTGTAGGAATGGAGATTATTAATAAGATGTTCTGCGTACGTGGATTTTATATTCCTCAGGTTACTGGGTGGTAAATGTTCCTTGAACCTTATGTTAAAAGGACTGATTCCAATCCGTACAATAACAATATAATTTTCTATAACAGATACGTGGGTGACACCATTATTTTGTTCAATGGTAGCAAGAGACAATTGTGCCTTTTAACCAAATTCATTAACAATATACACCCGAACCTAACCTTCACCTTGGAAATCGAAAATAACAATAACTTGAATTACTTGGACCTAAGCATATCTCGGATTAGCAATGAAATAACTTTCAACATCTATAGAAAACCAACAATTACTGATAAAACTATACATAGTACATCCCACCACCCACAAGAACAAAAACTTGCCGCCTACAACTGTTATGTACACAGGCTCTTATCCATCCCCATGTCTTACGAAAACTATGAGAAGGAGAGAAACCTAATTAAGCACATCGCCCAGGCCAACGGATACAGGACTACTATTGTAGACCAGTTAATAGCGAAACATAATAGAAAAACACACAAAGCACTTACAGAGCCAAATATAATAGTAAAAAAGAAGGTAAAATACGCATCATGTGAGTACGGCAACATATTCAATAACACCCTGAGAAATATAATGGCCAAGAACAATACAATAGTTACTTACAGTACAAACAACAAATTAGAATCGCTATTTAAAACAAAAACCGAAATTAATGTTGAGAAACATAACGCAACTGGCGTCTACAAATTGAGTTGTAACGACTACCCTAGCTTCTACATAGGTCAAACCGGACGTCCTTTTAACATAAGGTTCAAGGAAGATTTACCTCCCAGTAACCTGAGGAATATAAAATCCACGTACGCAGAACATCTTATTAATAATCTCCATTCCTACACTGACATCAACACCAACCTGAGTATACTACACAAATGTAGAAAAGGACACACTCTAGACGCATTGGAAGAATTTGAAATTTACAGAGCTTCTAAGTTCGACCCTAACAATATATTGAATGACCAACAATCATTCAAATCAAACTTATTATTCGATACGATAATCACGAGACAGGGAGGGAGTACCTACGGTACTGTTTACCCCAACGTCAGTCAGTGCTAATTTACCAAACGACTTGCACGTCAAGTTCGCGATACGACAGTGCGCATTGAACTTTTACGATCTCCAAACGGAGTGAATATGTGTTGTTTGTATGTTATTTTATGTTCGTAGTGTTTTTATATATAACCTGATGATGGACTGATAAGTCCAAAATTGCAATTGTTTTTTAGATAGAGAAAAACAGAGAAGGATCATTGACGTGAGTAGAAAATCACTTATAATTAATATTATAAAAATTGATCCATGGCTAAAATGATTGATTCTAACCTCTTTTTACTTTTGTAGATTATTTACATGGTTCAATTACTTTTCTAAGTTAACTATCACGATGGAACCTATTCAAACCAGCCTTCATGTCGGCCAAAATCATGTACAATATCTCCGCCATATCTCATCTAGAAATTAATCAGCTGTTCTGTGCTTTATCGTAGATATTATAAAACAGAACGTGAAATCGAGTTAAAATCATTCTAAAGATATCTATATAACGCTCTAGCATACCAAAGTTATTCATATTGGTGATCACAAGTACGATGCCAGCAGTGAATAAAATCTCAAGCGTGATTCTCGCTTTGTCGTTAGCACTCTTCTTTCAGGTTTGTAACCAAATTTACTCATTTAGTAATGCTTTGTTATAATTTTATCATCTTGTTATTTCAGTTAAATAATGTTTAGCAGTGACTTCAAAAGTGTAATGGTATTCGTCTACATTTCTTTGCATTAAAGTGCCCATAGCCTCAAACTAGAAAAGAAGTGTGAATAATTTTAAAATAGTATTTAGGATTAATTACCTGTTGTATAGGTCTATTAGTGTAGTTAAGGTGACCAGATTTCTGAGAGACCAAAGCGGGACACTTTGCCATTAGAGTCGGGAGCACAAAATAAGGCAACAATGGATGTTTAGGGTTGCCAGATCGTGCCGCAGGGCAAGTGATTCTCGATCATTCCTCGCTTTGACAGTCCCATATCTGGCAACAGCGCAAAAATTCTCACTCACCCTATTTCGTGCTCCCGACTGTAGGTTACAGTAAATAAGTTATTGTAACGCACAACTCTTTTTAAATTAACGTTGTTTTATTTTTATTGAACACAAAAAACATTACAGTGTTAACATAATCAAATTTGAATGTTATAAATTATTATTTAGAAGAGTGAAAACTCTTTCTACAGGGGCATTTGTTCCAGGAAGACTAAGCCAGATTTATGTAAGAGTTTACGAGTTCTTGTTAGGAATCTGTTTGCTATTACTTTTTCATACAATTAATTCGTCGAAAATCTCGATGTCATCAATCGCAACTCTGCCGCTGAATTTGTCATAAATAACTTCAACTCCAGGGGCATTTTCTTCTCCCCAAAACGGTATTTCCTCGAAGCCGTTGTTTAAAAATATTTGTAAACACAAACTACAATAACATACAGTGTGCGTTAATAGTATAAATACAAAATGTTCAATTTTAATTGGATAAAGATAGAAAAATGAAATTCAGGACACCTTTCTAGGAAATAAAATTTAACTTTTTATTAATTATTACAACTTTACCCATTTCTCCAAAATGGGAATTTTGGGGTTCAGCTCAAAATGTTTAAGTATAAAGACCCATTTAGTGACCCCTCATTTTAAAGGTCTTGATTAAAGAAGAAGAACAGTGAAAACTAGAGCTTTCATATAGATCAACCCATAGCAAAATGGGAGCTCATTGAAATTTTCAGAACCTGGTTCTAATACAATGAGTTTGTGTAACAGATAAAATCAACAGCTAATAAAATAAACTTCTTTTTATAATGTATTAATAATTTTTATTACAATAGCACTAGTAAATAAAATTACATTAAACAATAAGACGGCTTAAACTTACTAACCTGTGTTTTTATAACAAGCGTTCAAACTGCTGCACCAGGACAGTCTGACCATTTCCAAGCCAGTCGTAAAAATTTGGAACGGCACGCTGTATGGATTCACGCAGGATTTTTCGAATTTGAGCTCCTACTCTGTCCCTAATGTCATTAATGCACTAGGGTTTCGTGTTAAACGCGTTGTTTTTAATGTGACCCCAGACAAAGTAGTCCAGTGGAGAGAGATCTGGCGATCTTAGTAGCCGCTCGATACTTCTCTTCTACCTATCCAGCGATTGGGAAAAATATTGTTTAAATACTGGCGGACATGCAGGTCTTAGTGTGAAGGTGCTCCTCCCTGATGGACCAAACTTGATTACAGTTGTTGGTTGCTACTTGGATAGATGGATAAATATGATTTTGTAGCATTTACTGGTATAACTAGGCATTAAGATTGCCATCAATAAAAAAAAGGGCTCAACAAACTGATCCCTCACAATGCAAAGCCAAACGTTTAATTTTTCAGGGTGCTGAGTGTGTTGCTATCTCATCCAACGAGGGTTAACATCAGCCCAATAACGTCAATTGTGTCTGTTAACGTTACCGTTTAACATGAAATTTGCTACATATGAGAAAGCAATGTTGTTCATTCCAATTGTATTGTTATCAATGTTCCTCATCATCAGTTCACAAAATTCTAATCGAAAAATCTAAATCGTTCTTACTTAGCTCTTGAACTAAACCAATTTTGCATGCTTTAAAACCACCGCCATGTAAAAGTCTACAAACCGAAGTTTGAGATATACCTAACATTAGGGAAACATTTCTTGTTGAGGCATGAGGATCTTCTACAACAGATTGTAAAATGTCAAGTGACAATGCTTCGTTTGTAGCCGATTTTGGTATTCCATGTTTGGGGAGGTCTTTAACGCTACCTGTTTCCTGGTAACGTTGGATAGTTTTTGAACTCCTGATTTAGATACTGGGTTTTTATTAGGATAAGTGTCATTATATAAATTCCTTACTTCATCAAAAGATCTCACCCAGTCTCCGTAGTCTCGCATCATCAGGATCATAATACGCTCTTGTTCATTTAAACTCTCCATTTCAACGTATAGTATCACAAAACACGTCTTAACTTTGTTGATTCCATCCAGAAACGGAACCTGATACTGGAATTCCTCAAAACTGATAAAATAAGGGAGGCCTACCTTTTAACAGGTAATAACTGTAAAATAGGTTTGAGTTTGTAAGAAAAGTGGTTGTCTGTTGGGGTTATTTACCACCTGAATGTGGATGTTCATGTTTTGCCCCAATGAAGTTTTACTTAAATTTAATGAGCTGCCATTTTGTACTGGGTTGAGGTGGAAAGCTCTAGTTTAAACTGTTCTTCTTCTTTAATCAAGACCTATAAAATGAGGTGTCACTTAATGGGCCTTTACTTTTAACAATTTTGAGCTGCCCCCAAAAATAACACTTTGGGGAAATGGGCAAAGTTGTAATAGTGACTAAAACGTTCACTTTTATTCCTAGAAAGGTGTCTTGAGTTTCATTTTTCTATCTTTATCCATTTAAAATTTAACAGGGTGTATCTACACTTTTGACTCTCACTGAACTAATTAGTAACAGCAGTAAATAACTTTACAGTCGTAATCTATAAATAAATAAACATAAATGTAAGAGAGAAAAGGCGCAAAACCAACTGAACGACTAAGATGTTTCTATGATTACTAAATGAATCTATTCTTTATTCGGTTCTTTTGAGTGATCCAATTAAAATGATTCAATTGTTTTAAAATAATCGTGTTGTCTATATCAAACTTGGACAGGTGGTTTTATCAAATACCTTTACAATGATACATCTCTCAGTGCGCTAAATCCGCCTCGTCTAAATTAAACCTTCTGCAAAACTGTTTAATCTTAAATTTGTTGATGTTTTTTAGAACATTAATTAATTTAGTTTTATGAAGAGTAGGAAATATTTTACAGTACTAATTCTAATGGGAAAGCATTTCTTAGAATAAAATTTAAAGTGTAAATGTTGTTGGACAACCTTATAATGAATATAATGAAAGTACTTAATACAAAACTGTGAAAATATATTTTGAGGCTTTTGATCAAATCCCTTTAAAACGATCTCTTCTTATGACAGCTCAGTAAAATGTTTATTTCTTGGGTTCCAAACGTTGTGCTCGCAAAATTCTAGTAAATTACCTGTTGCGATCCGATTGAAATATAAACACTTATAAACGTTAAATTTAACCCTTTCAAAGTAGTGTACCTAACCCAGCATATAGAATATCTCGGTGGAACTAAAAATGCCCCGGAGATAGAACTTGAAGGTAAACCAATTAATAGTTATGTAATTGTTCTAAGGAGAACCAAAATCAATTTAAAAAGAAACATCACAGTAATCCTATTGTTGCATTATTCATTCATTTCTAGAGAAGACCTTTCAGTGCTTCGCATGCTAAACTACTTGCTAACCCTGCTCTCAAAATTGGACGTATAATTTTATTTCCTACATATTTCTTTGTTTTGATTTATTGAATCTTTTTAGCCTAACCAGCTGTTTTATCTGTCATACATGCAACTGGTTGCTTTGTTAATTTCACTTAAATAGAAAGCGTTCTCCCACTATTTAGCCAAGTTACTCACTATCAACGAGAACATCAAGGAAACAACCTCCACAGCTTGATAACCTAAATGTATCCATAGACGGCACATATTTTTTGATTGTTTATTTTAACTATAAGGGAGATTTGTTGAAAGCATATCTCTATATGAAACTATCATATCTATATCTTTATCGATACTTTATCAATATCGTCTCGAATTATCAGTTCTAATTCTGCAGCCGTCAAGGTCTAGTAGCCTTTTGTTTCATCTACAATTCGTCTACATTTTTTCTTTTAGCGTCGACTAAAATTATAATAAAGTAAAGAAAAATTGTTAGAAACTGTCTTTCTACTTATCTCTCGGTAAATGAAAGCTAGAAGATTGTATCAGTCTTCATATAAAGAAGGGCCAGGGGGAAGAAAGATCAGAGTCCATTTAAAAAAAAAATTCATAGCACAAAAAACAAATTTTAAAGTCTCATAAATCTTTGTAATTGTTTGTTAGTTACATTATTTTTATAAAACTAACAATGTAATATCATTTTAATACATTTTGGAAAGTAAAGATACAAACAGATTAAAATTATCAGTACTACATAATTTTTTCTGATGCAATGTCAAATGTTAAGAAGGAAAAAAGGTTGTAGTCCACTTTTAGAAAAAATTCCACAATCCACTTGAAATTATTAGTATTTCTTGATTCTACAACAAAAGATGACAAATTGTTGCATTATATCTCTTATAGAAATAATGTTTTATAATATCAATAAGAGAAGTTGAGAGTATCATTATTTTAACTATGCAATTATACATAATAATATGTTTATTTAAACACAAAATCTTTTCATAAAACATAATATTATGTTCATATTATTTGATTGAATCTGTTATATTTTTTTAATAAAGTTTCTTATAAAGAAATAAAAATCTATTTTATTTTTATCGTTAAGTATAAAAAAGTTTTACCTTTATATTTTGTCAATCTAATCATCAATATCATCATCGAAATAGTCTATGTAGACATCACCATGTGGCTCCTTTTTTCTAGTATAAGGTTTTCATAGAACGTTTTAGCTTCCAAGCTAGTAAGGAATGGATTCAAGCTTTGCAAGTCCTTATACTTCACTTCAGAGATTGGAATCGGTCCATCGTATAACATCTTTAATTCAATTTGAACTTCCGGATCACTCGCATTCTTATTAGCTTTCTTTTTTGATATAGGATTGGTGATAATACTACTAATGTAGCTTCCAAAATAGTTATTTCGATGAAACACAAAACTGGGCTTGTCATGTTTAAAATATAGGCACCTAATTGGTCGAGTAGGCATTGGACATTTCTTTCTATAAAACTGTTTTAAGTACTCCGTCCATGATTGAAACATTTCTCGTGTGCAATTAACAACAGTAAAGGGTGAAGGCTTTTTGCGACTATTTCTTATGACATCCCTCCACTCATTTGGAGTTTCAACGTAAGACTTTTGGTCAATCAAAGTCATATCCCTGTCACACTCTAGGTATGAATGCCCTCTAATTGGGAAAATTACTTTAACAGTATAAAATCGTTTCATCTTTGATACCAAGTGATGAAGATATCGAACTACTGAGTAATTTGTATTTTGTCCTGCGCAGGAATCGCAAAAAATAACTAACGGTGTTACAGATTGAGGCAAAATTGATGTTACAAAATGGTTCAACATCGAACAAACGTCGTCTGCTCCTTTGTTTGCAACAGTCTCATCGTATGTATACAATATGGATTCTTGATTTGATAAGATGTGGATGTTAAATGAAAAAAAAAATTAATTGGCGTTTATAATAAACGTCATTAGTCGTTATGTTTGGATTACGTAAATTCTTTTGAAAGTCGAGGGTAACAGCTTTCATCTCAACACATTTATTAGACTTTTTTCTAAATGATCGCTTTAACTTATAAAATTTATCACTTTTAGTAAGATGGAGTTTTTGTTGATTTTCTAAGCTGTGTAGATTTGTTTTTCATTGTGTCCTTGTCGGTCTGTAATGCATTAGTCAACTTTTCATCTAGAGCTATCTTTTGAGCTTTACATGAATCGCATGGGCTGCAAGTATCCTTCCTAGGATATCCAAAGGAAATATTAAAATTTGTGTTAAAAATAACTCTGAAAGTGTCATAAGAAACCTTACTGTTAGGATTAAAATTATTATACATTGATGTGAGCTTAGACATGTTTAGCAGCTCTAGAAGATAGACTTTATCAGTGTCCCTGAGAGAGTAGTGAGATTTTCTTCCTTTAAGTCCCTTTATAAAATCAAGAAAAGCATTTTTTGTTTAATAAACAATAACTATTTCACCCCAATACTTGTCTTTGGACTCTGACCTTTCTTCCCTCTAAAACGATGGACTATAACCTTTTTTCCCCCTTCTACTGATTCTTTTATTCATTATTTCTCATGACTGTGACCTGTTTTCCTCCTGAATTAAAACGTGTTGTAAATTACTCGCCCCACTCTTCAAAATGTATAAGAAAACAAACAAAAATTAATTCGTGGACTCTGATCTTTTTTCCCCCTAACCCTTCGTCAACTATTGAGATGATATTTTTAGAACAGAGATGGAGTGGAAAACAGCTTAATATTTTTAATATAAAAGACATGTAAAGGGAAATGAAAGTGCGGTTCTTTCACCGTTATATAATTTTACTTCATGATGATTTTAATTATTTGGTCGTTCATCTTGAATGTTCCTTTTTAATTTTTGACATTTTAAACTGTATAACGGTAGCGGAAAATCCCCTCTCGATGACAAAACTCAAGTGGTCTCGGTTTCTCGGCTATCTATTTGTTTTTGGTGCTGAATCCGAATTAAAGTTTGCAAGCCAACATTTCCTATAGCGTTTCAAGATATTCTAAAAACATATAACAATATTTATGCTTTTTAAAGTGTTTTTCCGGTAGTGGCGAATCTATGCATTTTATCAAAAATATCACGATATTCAAAAATAAAGAAGTCAAAATTACTTTAAATTAGTAGTTTTTGAATGCAGAAACAACTAGTGGGGAGCTAGAGCGAGTTGAAAATTGACTTGTGTTTTACCCCCAAAATACTGTTATACAGGTAGTAAATAAAATATGGACCAAAATTGGTTGAAATGAGTTCCAACTGTGTTTTAATAATATACTCATCCATACATACATAATTTTCATTTGTATTATCATATAACCTACAAAAGCTGTTGGTTATAAAGAATAATGAACTGATTCTAAGTTGGTTGCTATGATAATGATTGTAAATGCATTCGAGAAATGTGTATTGGTTCAGTTTATTTGCTACAATTTTGTTGCTTAGTTTTCGATGCGATTCAGATGTTTTATCTGTTATAGGGATGCGAGTGACACCCTCGAATTTTCGAAACTGTTATGCCTTAAATTCAAAATCTTGCAAAATCCTTTCTTAATAATCGTCTATGACCCCATAACGAAACACTTTCAAATGTTCTTCAGTAGTTTTTCATCTACCTCAGCTGTTAGACAAAGTCAGTTAGGGCAAAGCCTCTTATCCATAGATAACCGATTTATTAATTACATTTAATAATGAAATTATTTCTGTAATTTCCTTCAATAGTTAACTTTATAACGTAAATTAGAGTCATACTTTATTACAAAATTATCTTTGCATTGAAATATAAATACTAATAACGGTTTGAGATATCGACCAGCAGTTTCCACCATTGATGTTTCCTTGAGTTGCTGCTTCAAAATCATATATGGCATGAACATCTTCCTATTAAAAAACGTTATAACAGAGAAAATTCGAATATCGAATAATATGTACATTATTTTGCTGCTTTCTCCTAAATTATAGACTTGTCAATAACTTATTTTTTTCTTAAAAATGTACATGAATTCTACATTACAATATATTTAAACTCATTAAATTTAGATTTATTACTTTTAAGGGTCGGCTATAGTAAAACAGAAAGCAACCTGCGACTCCAGCACTTCACCCTATAGCGGCGGTAGGTTACGCGGACATTGCTCATCCTAAATCCATTTAAAACCCGCAATTGTTCAAATAGCGTTTTAAAAAAAATACCAAACTCTTGGGGACGAAATTCTTCATGCGAATGGCTTGGTAGTTTTTCGCTATAATTAATAGTGACAACACAAAAAAATATTAAAAATCAATGTTTTAAATTGTTAATAAATATTAAACAAAATATTTTTCTTAGTTTTTAAAAAGTCATTTGCATGCATATTGACCATAGCTTTAAAATGACATAGCGTTTCTAATTTTCCAATCAAAAATAAAGGAAAAATTTGGATTTTAATTTAACATTGTTCTTATGGAGTGTCAGCCAACATGGCCGACAGCTAGAGCCGACCCTTAAGTGTATTTTTCATATATTCTTCTCATGTCAAAAATCTGACCTTTTCATAGTTTTTATTCCATGTTTCTTCTTTATTACATTTCTAGTTTGACACTTACTTGTCTGTCAGTTTAAATTCTGCCAAAACTAGCCTTTTTCTGTCTTTAGTAGAACTGGTTTGGGATTTTTGAGTCATTAACTAACGTTTTCGTTTATTATGACCCTATCACGGACACTGCATGGACAGTGCCGGATTTTACCTGCTTATTTACCCCTCCTCACGCCTGATTAACCATTCCCTCCACCAATAATCGTACACTTCTCCTTCTGGCTCATAACACTTCTGGTATATTTTGCACCTGCCTGCCAAGTCTTTTCGTTCTCCTGCAGCTACTGGATTAGTGTACTTGCTTGAAAAGTGGCTTCTAAAGTTGCCCATCTCTTCTTTTCCAACTGCCCATTTTCTTCACTCAAACAGCCTAAGCTCTACAGTGCCAAAGAAAACCAGAAACAGACTATCTTGCTTAATACAACATCACGTTATTTCTTAAGGGAACATAACTTGAAGAAAACACTTTTTTTATTTTTTACCTGCCCAATTCTTCCGTCTGCATTAAGTTATATTTTCGGAATATCTCTTCAACGGCCTTGCTGATTATCATAAAATTACTGTCATTTAATAAAATTCTGTGTCCTCCACGGATCTTGTTAAATCTACTTTCTTCTGGTTTTCATTAGGATTAGGACCTGATATTCGACATCCCAAAGATCCCTTTTGAAGGCCCGTTAGATTCACGGTTATCAACGCCTATATAAAATATCCTGATCTTTTCATCTTGCCTATTTGTGCGGATTTGTCTATTGTCTATGTAGTGGGCTGAAAGTATTTTTTACTTTATGTATACTACTCTTTACAACAGCGATAGTTCTTCCACCTAAACTTCCTGAAATGATCAACATGTTTTTATCTCGCCTCTATTGTCAACCTATTTGTTGAGTATTTATTTGGTCTTTCTTTCATTTATACTCTTGCCTATTTGATTTGAGCCATTCACGTTGCCATGTTACTCTATGCAAAAATAAAATGATTGCTCACAAATTCCAAATCTTACAGGTGGTTAGAATAAGCACCAAACAATATTGGAAATATATCAGTCTTATTTTGTATGTTGCCATCCTTTTTTTAATCAGGCACATTTTCTAAAAGATTCGAATTAGTAAAATTTTACTGTGCACTTTTTGTGGCTGGATTTTTCTTTTTAATACAAAATCTATGCATTATTATATGCGATGTCTTTCACTTTGTTAGTTTATATTATTCCATTTTGATTAAATGACAGTGTGTGTGTGTGTATATTTAATAATAATTACACAATTATATAATTTATGTTAATAAAATAAAAGAAATATTCTTAATAATTGTAATAATTACCAGTACGTTAGTATAATTATTTTTGTTTGATTTGGATTTAAGTTAACTTAAAGATTGGCTTTAACTAGTCTGGAAAAAGAGTGGTTACATTTGGGAAATGTATTGTTTGGGTCTTGAGGATTTGAAAGTATGAGGTTTAAGTGCTTTTTCGAGGGACGTGTGACCTTGAGATATTTAACGGTAGGATTTACTTTAACTTATTTGTAACGATTTAAGCGTTTCACAAGAGATAGTACATTTTCTTCTAGGTACTTGTTTAAAACACACAAATATCCATATCTCAGATATACAAATACATAGTGAGATTACTAACTTAATTGTCAGAGTTATAAAAGGGAATTAAAAATAAACAATCCCTGCCTCTTTTTGTTTAATTTGGGATATTGCTGGTAAAACATATATACATTTATAAAGTAAAGAAGAAGTTTTATATAAGAAGTGACAATACTACAAGCCTGGTTTGTGATTTTAAATTAAAGCATAGAAATTCGTCACAGCTAAAGGTTACAGAGTCAAATAATACTTTTTTCATTTCAACTTTTGAGTTTATCGCACCTAGAACATTTTTTAAAATTACCTAATTATATTAAAATTAGTTTCATTCAAAATATTTAATTTTTTCATTTCGAAAATGGTTGCTTAAACTGTCAGAGGTTGATTTAATATTGAAGATTATGAAATAGTTTAAATATTACCCATCGTTTAAAATATGTATTACGTTATAAGAAAGCGTAAACACATATTACAGTTTTAAATCTTGTGTATTTTAAGTTTAAGTATAAAGTTCACTCGAATTTGATATCAATTTTATCTTTATTTTTGTTTTTAGTAACGGCCTTCTCCAAACAGGCCTTTTGTTGTTTTTTTTTATTTACGATTTTTGTTTGTGCGTAATGAAGTCAACATATGTTTTTGTTTGATAGTATTGTATATATATGTGTGTGTCTTTTATTTCAGGCAAGATCAAAATAATTTATTATTTTTCTTTTGTTAATGTAACACTTAATGTACTATTTTGATAAAGTCTGCCATCTGTGTTTTTTCATTCAATCATTTTTCATTTAATATGTACATGTATAAAGAAAAAGAAAATACATTTTCAAATAAAAAAATTTTGCTAATAGTTTTTGAGGTATTTTTAAACGGCCGCCATTTTGAATCGAGAAGTTGGAAAATTTTATTTTGTATTGCTTTTACTTTACACAATAAAACTCTATTGCAAATTTCCACTTATTTTATAAATCTGTTTTGAGATAAAACTGTATAAATTAATCAAAATTAAGCATTGTGAAAAACTAGGGACGTTTAGATTTCAACGATGGTTGGATTTTTCGTTTTCAACTAAGAAACAATGCTTAGCAAATATTGGCAGAGAATTCTAAAAAAAATGTATTAGTATTGAAAGTCTAAAGTTTGCAAATTTGGTTGTTGTTCCCATTTTAGATGAAAACAAACTGCCCGGGTGCGTGGCAACATCGGGAGATGATATAATATTTTGATTAATTGTTATTTTCGGAATTGTTGTGGTACGGAATCCATGACGCAAAAGTCGACATCTCGTTTTTTCAGTTCAAAGCCTACTTTATCAAAACAATTATGTTTGTTTCTCACACGAAAAAGAAATTTACAAAATTAGGCACCAAAACCTTAATGCCTTTAAGTCCGAAATGTCCTGAAGCATGTTTGATCCAAATGAAAGCAAAATCTGTTATGCCTGTGTTATCCTTGTTCCTTAATGAACTTTTTTTTTTAAATTAATACTACAGGTTCGTTTATTCTTCACACGTGCATAAATAATGTATTTCTAATTTGTCATATATTTATTATTTAATTGTACCTTTTTTTAATTTGCTTTGTTCTTTTGTTCGCAGGCGTCTATCGGATGTCCGTTTGAGAGAGTTAACCCATTTTGTAATTTCGCATTCGATTATTTCAGTAACTCAACTTCTTTCTCACACGTTGAAAGAATAACATGTGCTCCTCAATTTCTATCCGCCTATGTTACCCAACCAGCCGTAGTTGAATACTGTGGCTGTGCCAACGCTCCACCTGCACCCGTTGAACAAGCACCATCATGTAGCTGCGAATGCGAGGTACTCGAGGAGGCACCCTGTGAGGAAGCACCCGCTGCGGAGACACCCTGTGAGGAAGCACCTGCCGAGGAGGCACCCTGTGAGGAAGTACCTGTTGTGGAAGCGCCTGCAGAGGAGGCACCCTGTGAGGAAGTACCTGTTGTGGAAGCGCCTGCAGAGGAGGCACCCTGTGAGGAAGCACCCTGTGAGGAATTACCTGCTGAGGTGGCACCCTGTGAGGAATTACCTGCTGAGGTGGCACCCTGTGAGGAAGCGCCAGCTGTGGAGGCACCCTGTGAGGAAGCACCTGCCGAGGAGGCACCCTGTGAGGAAGCACCCGCTGAGGAAGAACCCACACCTTGTTCATCATTCGTAATCGAACCAGTCTACTCAGGTGTTTGTAGCCTACCCCCATTTTACGAAGTACCCATACAATCATGTTGTGCTCCTGTAATTTACGAAACCGCACCCATTGACTTAATAGCGTATGATAATATAATTTACCCCACACCCTGTTCAGGTTATTGTAACCCTCCTTGTGGCGACTGTTGTCCTTTTTACCCTTGTGACTGCTGCCCACCTTCATCCTGTTTCTGTAACTGTGCACCTGTCTGTGAAACGTTCTTCCCTGCTCCAGCCTGTGATTGTTGCTCTGCTCCAGCACAGTTCTATTGCCCACCAGCACCAGTGTGTGAATCATTCTACCCAGCTCCA
>JAGFPH010000704.1:253250-274271 GCA_018207615.1 Philaenus spumarius
ATGAAAGTCGGTTATCAAAATTGTAAACAAAGCAATTGTTTAAGCGAATAAAGTAGAAAATATTAAAATTTTTTGATTGGGTTTGGTAAACATGTACAGTAGTTGCAATATTGAATAATAGAAGCGCCATTAGAGTAACTATTTCTGTAAAATGTCAACAATATATTTAGACGATATGGTTTCTTCTAAAATCGTTTAGTTGATCAAATCAGGCCTAAATATATGAAAAAGAATCTATAAAATGTCTATTCATATAAGCAAACAATCGTCTAGTCGTCATTTTTTTTAGGCAAAATGAAAGTGATTATCAAAATTATAAACAATGCAATTGTAAACAATACATTTTTCTCTTGGTAAACTTGTAGTGACAATATTGAGTATTAAAGTCGGCAATAGGGTGAATATTTCTTTTCAATGTAAACATTATATTTTTAGTTGACATGGTTCTTTTAAAATCGTTTGGTTGAAAATAGTAAAGTAAAAATAGACTTTCGGTTGGGAATCCGATGCATTTTAATCGATTTTGACGGTTTTTAAAATTTTGTTCGTCTCGACGAGTAGAAAAAAGTAAACAAAAAAAATTTAGTGCCTATTTTTACTAAATTGTTTTGCTGAAAACATTTTTTTTTAATTATGTGAAAAGTTTTATCAACAATGTGTTTTTAGTAAACAATTTTATTTTTATTTACTATAATTATAAATATTGCTAAAAAATAATACTGCAGAAATCACAGAAAGTGGATATCTTATTCACATATGTACCGTTTCTAAATGGACTGAATTTTAATATATTGAATTCAAACTTTACATAGAAGTTAAAATATAAATTTTAAACTTTTATGCTGATTCTCAGCATGTTATCTTGAAAATTACCCAATCTAGAGTCACTTGACTTATCAATGGGCTTAGTGATTTTAGGAGTACCGGACACGCGAACTCATTTTAAATGGCTCCAGTTTAGAAAATATCAAGTTAAAAAAACAAGATCAAGGAGTATAAACCTTTTTTCTTATTTATTTTTAAAAACACAAGTCACTTAAAAAAGTATAATTTTAGGCCTTTTTAGATTTTTCGTCAAAACGCTTGAGTTGAGCGGCTGCAGATTAGTAAATTTTTTTAAATATCGTTTTTAAAATAGGTATAGCAAATAAAAATTATGTTTTTAACTTCTATAGCGATTTAAAAAATGATATGTTCAAAAATGTCGAAAATGGAGTCGCTGTATCCAAAAGGTGTTGAGTTAAAACGAGATAGGTCAAACATAAGGTTATCTTCAAGCGCTTCGCTTTTAACAAGTACATGGAAAAAATAGTTCATACTTACTGAGAATATTTATACTGGTGAATTTAACTTGCAAAAAAAAATTGATGTTGATATTCCAAAAATTTACGAAACTGGAACAGATTGAAATGCATTAAAACATTAAAAGCATAACATTGTGAGGCTCGTTGATAAGTCCGATGGCCCTAGCTCGTCCAATTTTTAAGATACAACTTCAGTCTTGGTATATAAGTTAAAATATGCTTTTCACTTGCCATACCAAGTTTTACTTCGATATATTACAAATTGTCCAAGTTAGATCTGTTATACGTATGGATGGAAATGGTCAAGTTCTGTGAAGAACGCGTACATTCATATTTCAAACAGCCCAGGAATCATCAATTTACAAGGTATCGTATTCAAACTATACATAGAAGTTAAAAATATAATTTTAATTTCTATACCGAGTTTAAAGTATTTATTTTGAAAATCTTTCAATTAGTGCGTCCAGTATAACAATTTATTAACTTGAGAAATGTATTTCAAGCCAGTATCTTGAAAATTGTCATAAATTGAGCTATTTGAGTTGTTAATGTACATTATTTTATTTGCCGACAATAACCATCCCAACAGCTTTAACGTTAAAACATAGCAAAGTAAAAGTTATGCACAAGTTTATTAATAAAAAAGCATTTTATACAGATTAAAGGTTAGCAATAAAACAGCATTTACTATTCGTGCATGCACTGTTTCGATACAACCTCTGATTTGTATCAATGAGGAAATAATATATTTGCAATAGACCAGATTTATAAAATTTGTTAATCACTATAACCTCCATACCGGATATGGCCATCACATCAATACGTGTAGCGGATCTAGTTTGGCTGATTTTTAAGAAATCTATGTCAAACTCTGTATAAAATAAATAAGCATGTTTTTTAATTTTGATTTGGAAGTTTATATTTTTAAAAAGGACAAGTCTAGAGCCTAACTTATAACGAATGGGCTTCGCGATTTTCTCCGTAACGAAAGTATAACGCAGTTTAAACGACTCAAGTTTCGTTCATTTTCAAGATGTCAGCTTACACGTTTATTGCAAGTTAACAAATTACGTAGCCTATAAACATTTCCATTAAGTATGAAAATTTATTCTTACGTACTTTTAAAACGCAAGCCGTTTTAAAGAAATTATAATTTTTTACCTTTTTGGGTTTTCATCAAAATGCATTTCTACAGAGCAACAAACTCGTTATTTTTTCATATAATCATGAGTTTTTCAAATATTTTTTTAAACTCACTAAAAAAGAAAAACAAATATTTTAGACCGAGTTTCAAGTTTACATGTTTTAAAAGTTTTGACCATAAAAAAGAGGCTTATAATTAATTATGAAACGTATGGAATATGTGCTTAAATATTGTTGTAGAGTTTTAATTCGTATTTATTATATTTATATATGTTTCTAAATATGTTTATGTTGTATATAAATTTCAAATAAATCGGAAGAATATAAATTTTTTTAATAAAAACATATTTATTTGATAACTATGCATTCATAAAGTTGCTGCCCTATTTAGTTTAAAAACGTCGTAGATGTATGATTTTTGTATATCATATTTATGCATGTATTGTTTATGTGTATTTAAAATTAGATACAAATCGGATGATTATGTTTAGAGAAAATTTATTTTTATCGAAGACAAGTTCATCTAGACTGCTTTTACGAGCTAATTTTGTTACATATAAAAAAAAGGTGAAGTTTTAAAGAAAATGGCAGCCATTTTTTAACCGCCATGTTGAATTTTCATATATTGTATACATTCGTGATCAGTTCCTCCTAAAAGCCCCAAATAACTAGTTTCATCCAAAAATTCTTTAGTTGAGATATTAGAGTTTGAATTTTTTTTGAAAATTTTAGATTTTTCCGGTACATTAAAAGAAAAAAGAAAAAACGAAGAACACAAACAAATTTTTTTAACTTTTATCTACGTGCCAAGACGAACAAATAAAAAAAATCGTAAACATCGGTTAACCTGCACCGGCTTCCCATCTTTCGGCCCTTTTTTGTCTATTTTTACTGGACTAAAAATCAGGCCTAAATAAGAAAGAGAATCTATAAAATGTCTATTCGTGTAAGCACACACTCGCCTAATCATTAGGTTGTATAGGTAAAAAGTTAATAAACAAAATTCAAATGTAATAAATTTTAACAGCTAGAAAATATTGAAATGTTTTGGCTTTTTTTGATAAACATGTAGTGAAATTATTAACTAATAAAAGCGGCATTAATGTAACGATCTGTTTTCAATGTAAACATTGTAATATATTTATTTGGTATATCTTCTTCAATCGTTTAATTATTGATCAAACCATTCCTAAATAAATTAAAGGGAATATATAAAATGTTCGTACATGTAAGCACACAATCTAGCCGTCAGGTTGTATAGGCAAAATGAAAGTTGATAAACAAAACTGCAAAAAAAAAAATCATCAGCGAATTCAGTAGAAAGTTTTACAATGTTTTGGCTTTTTTTTTGTGTAAACATTTAGTGACAATATTGACTAACAAAAGTTGCATTATGGTAACTATTTGTTTCCAATGTAAACATGATATTTAATTTACATGGTTCCTTCTAAAATAGTTTAGTTTTATCAAATCAGGCCTCAACAAATGAAAGAGTTTAGGTTACAAAAGACAACAAAAACAACTACAAATTGTATATTATAAAATAAACTGCTTCCATCTCTGTCTGTCACCCATTTTGCGTTTTGTTAATTATTGTTTACAAGGTTTGATTGTAAAATGAAAAAGATTCCGATATCAAATATTACAACGGTATTAACGATAAGCAACCCTAAATTGTGTTTTAGAATATTTGATATTGTCTTGGACTGTTTTAATATCTATACTAATATTATAGAATTGTAAAATTTGTTTGTTTTTGTTTGTTTGTTTGTTTGTATGTAGGGGGTAATCTCTGAAACTACTGAACCGATTGGAAAAATAGTTTTGCTAATAAAAAGCTATACTATCTATGAGTAACATATGCTATAATTCATTTTGATCAAAACATTTTTTATTTTAATATTTGTAAATTTAATCGGAAAAATCTTATTTTAGGCCTAGACTGATGAACCAACACATGCATTTACATTTATTACCATAGCAACCAATTGAATAAAATAACAGATAAAACAGCTGTTTGCTCCAATATTTCCATTAACAGCTGACTTCAAACTTTGAAGCAATTATTTGTATTTCTAACTTGTACTTTATGTTTTTAAGTGTAGACCTGAGCCTTACTGGTTCTTTTAACCTTTATTATAACTAACTGCTGTTATAAAATATACGAAATAATTTGATTTGGACATTTAACATTATTTACCATTTTAGCTTTGGGTTTATTATTAATCATACACCTTTATTATAATGAAAACATAACATGATTATGTGTATAGAAGGTTTTAACGAGGTTGGCGTACGGAGCACACAGGGGTTTCCCCTAGTACTATTATAATTAGCTTGAGTAGGTTGTCTTCAGTCTGTATTTATAGGTCTACTAGATGCAGTGCTGTTTCACCGAAAACTGTCGGCTTAACAGCGCTGTAGTTAGGCACCTATAAATACGGACTGAAGACAACCTACTCAACCTAATTTGTATTTTTTCAAATTCTTCCTAAGTGTTTGGCGAGCCTAGGTGTCTAGCGAGTCTAGGTTCTTAGAGGATTTTAAATAAAATATTGTTGGATACAAATATTGTAGGAGTGTTTCAGAATTCCCTATAAATATTTTAAAGCATTGTTTCTTGTCCAGATGCAATTTAAAAGTTCGTTGGCTCCTTTAATGTTTCTTTTAATCCAAATTTTGGGTGTTCATTTGGTCATTTTATCTCAAAAACGGATTGTTGTACAAGTTTAAATTTTTCAACTGAAATTTATAACATAAAGGCTAAACTACATAAAAACAATAAGTATTTCGAACTCCGCACCTAAAATAGCAATTTTTTTAAATCTTTTATGTTTATCTAGAGGGCTCCACCCCGTTCTCGCTTCACTCACCAACACCCGTGGCAAGCAAATGCAAACCGACTATTGTATACTCTTATATTTTCACTGAAATGACGATTTATTTTGGCAGAAGAACTTGGATTGGGATAGAGTGGCGGGGTAGCAGTGACCTGCCATAATGTAAAAAAGAGATCGAAATATACATGCACCCTTCTAATAATTAATTAGAAACACGGCGCTCGTTAAAATTTTACCATTAAAGTTTTATATAATCAATAGTCTTTTCAAACAAATTTTGATAATGCCAACTAAAGGCAACAATATAATATGTAACATCAGGTATTTAAATTATGATACAGTTGGCTTTTTTCGTAGATTTTCTTTGTGTTTGCGTTTACCTAACCTAAAAAAAACTTTTGGTTGTGAAGCATAATTATTGCCCAATTCTAAATTTCCCATGTTGGTTGCCATGGTAATAAACGTCAATGCTCTAAAAAAATATGTTTTGGTTCAATATATGCTTCACCTAAAATTGTATAAATTAAAAAAAATGCAAATCAGTTATTTTACTATACAACACCAGATTTTAAAATTATAACGCAGTAAGCATTTTTCGTAGATTATGGTAATGAATGAAATGCCTCCAACCTACGTGCGTTGCTAAGCTTTTGATCCGAACCAGCTAGTTTCTGTTATAGGGATGAGATAACAAATGTTCACTATTTTTACATATTCAATTGACCATTTTTCAAATTGTGCGTCTATGCCTCATATTTTTTATTATTATATTAAGTAGTTTTTCCTCAACGTTGACTCTTTGTGAGCAAGTCAGGACAGAGCCGCTTATATACATGCGAGATTAGATATCGCGATTCACTGTTTTTTTTAAAATTGTTAATTACAAACAATATTTCTTCTTCATTTTGTAAGTGGGCCGAAGGGTAACCGAATTGCGGAAAAAACTAACTATAATTATAATCTTTCACCCAGAAAAAAATAACTAAAAGTATTGATTATTATACCTCTATTTTGTTTAATAATAAAGAAAAACTAAAAAAAATATTTTGGTTCTAGGCTTGTTTTGAGTGTATTAAACAGTTATACAGAAATTGCAATCTCAGTTTTTTCTCATAACTTTGTTATCCTTCAGCCTAAAGAAAAAGCATAAGAAAAAACATATTATTCTTTTAACTTTGTTGTCGCTCGGAGTTTTTTTTTTAAAGTTAACGGTTTAGAAAATATTCAACCCAAACATTTTAAAAGGCCACCATTTTCAATTCGTTTGTTGGAATAATTCGTGCTTTTGCGCTTACTTTTCAAGCTATAAAACTCACTCTAAACTTTCAAGTCAGGGCATCAATCCTTTTTTTAGACTCAAGCTGAAGATTAAAACAAAACTTTCGACTTTGTAAAAAAAAAATTGCGATTTTGTAATTTTAGTAATATTATAGTGAATTGTGTTTGGCATAAAATAATATCCAATAGTATTTGTAGAGAGTTTTTAAACAGCCTGTATTTTAACCTGAGTTGGAACAATGTTTTATAGGTGACAAGAACTTAAATGACGACAAGGTACAAAAAAGGATAATGGAAATGTTTTTGTAAAACGGCAGGTTAGTTTTTCATATTTTATTAAAAGCTAATACATTCTACTATACAACTAAATTGTTTTGTACTTAAGACGTAAACAAATTTGACCTTGAATACTTTTAATTTGATTGTAACTGAATTCTAAAAAGAAATGCCAAAGCACGTTATATTTTTAAACACACAAATGAAATTGCACACAAATTATATTTTCTAGATAAAATCTAAAACATTATTATAATTACGTCAACAGGAAAGAAAAACTATTATAATTCACTAAAACATTATTTAAAATTTAAAACTAATTACTTAATAACTTCTTTAGACTAGATGGTACACATTTTAGATTAATGTATTAGTAACAGTCATTTGGGTTTATCTTACTTCATAGAATATAAGAACAAAGATTTAGAAATATACAAATTCAGAACTCATAAATTTAAAAATATGCTGATTTTGTTTAAAATTTTTTAAGTTTACTATATAACTAGCCTGAAAACAATGATATTTCGGAGAATAATTTAGAATTTCACACTCATTATTTAGCAATAAGTGCAAGCTTAAGAACGAATAAAGATATCAACCAAAGAATCACAAGAAACAGTTTATTATGATGTGAAATCAACATTTCTCAACCTTACCGAGGACATTTATCTGTTTTAGAGGGCTTTCACAAACACCCTTAGCTTGTAGATGGCGATGACGTTGTTGCCGGGTGAAATGTAGTAAATATATGTTTACTATGTGCTGTGCCCGGACTAGTGTGAAACCGTTTATAAGTCCACCGCCAGCTAGCGTTAGCTCCGGTTTTGCCAGTGCTTGTGAAAGATACAGTTGTGTTTCGATTAGAACAAAGGTGTATAAAATGTAAGGATGGATATACCTGGAAAGTTTTGAAGATTGATTTTATCCGTAGTGTTAAGGACGAAACTTTAGAAAAACAGAAAGTTGTAGTGATTATAAATGGAAAATAAGAAGTTATATCTATTTTACTACGAATAAATATTTAACCACAATTCACAACATGATTAATAAATGGAGTATTTGGATAAAACGTACAATTTTCGTATTGTCATTATTTGTAAGTGTGTGCGTATTTAACGGTTGGTCCTTATCAATTGGATTACCGTTCACAACAAACGTCTGACTATGTTATAAATGTTATGTTATTAGCAATTAATGTAATTATTTAATGATAACAGTATTGTCGAAGGTTTTTGGATCTAATGTGTGACGATCTAGAATTTGAATCACAGTTCCGTGTGGTTTCAATCTGAAAATTAATAGCACAGCGTGGTTTTTCGTTTTGTCGAGTACAGTTTTAAAACACACTATTTAAAATTGTAAGTTTCTTTCACTTATGGAAAATGCGTATCTTGTTTTCTACTAATCAACAAATCTAAAGGTGAAGACCTTCTTGAGAAAACTATTTTAACCCATCTGAAGTATCCATATAGATAATTTTCGTTAAATTTGTATGCGAATTACGTAACGTCAAATCTGTAATTAGGAATTATGTACTTTAATATCCAGACTACATTGAAATTAGATGTTTGGGTTGTTTAAAAAATAATAATAATTAAAGCTTGAAATTAATAAACGTCTTATAGGTAGTTGACAACATGTTATATTTTATTCAATTCTTTAAAAATAAAAAATAAACATTTTAAAAATAACAGTCTCCTAAGGTTAATTTTTTAAATTGTATACATTAGTTACATCGTTACTATTTATCATTTGTCTCTTCTTTAATATTCCAATAAGGAGATTGTGTTTAAATAGTATGATACCAAATCAATTACCGTTTGTACCAATGCAAGAATAAACACAATAAAAACGGGGGAGCATTTTGATTACTTTTGTTGTAAAACATGGATCTTCGGTTTTATCCTCTTCTGGCTATAAATCGTTACCAATTAATATTGGTGCCACAACACTAGCCAGCCCACCTTCTGAAGTAATATTATTTCCTTTAACTGGCGCTGCAGGTACAACAGGTGGTACAACAGGTGGTACAACAGGGACTGTCGGTGTCGGAGTTACTGGTGTTGGTGTTGGAGTTGGCGGTGCAGGGACTGCCGGAGATGTCGGTGCTGAAGTTGCTCCTGCATTTGCTGAACATACCGCACTTACATATGTCGAATCTTTTTTAAACAATAGTTCAAGCAATTCCGTAACGAGTGACTTCAATTCATTTCCTGTGACGGCTGCAGTCGCCGTAGCAGTAGCAGTACCCGTTCCCGTACCTGGTGCGACAACTACAGGGGGCGTTACAACCGTTGCAGGTGCAGTTGTAACTGGGGGGCAACAAGCATAACACGGATAACAGCAGCAGCAGCATTGGTCACAACCTCCCCCACATCCGTTGCAGCATCCCATGCCACGACATCCACAGCAGTAACAGGCTGATGACACCTGTAAATAATTTACGTTATTTAATATTTTTTTCATTGCAGTTTTATTTAAGATAGACGGGAGAACAAAATTTAATGCATTTAACTAGGTTCGAACATGCACAAATTATTGAGTTAAAACCTGACATCATACAAAATGAAAACTTGTTTGTTTGTTAACATATTTCTTAAAAGCATAAACTGTAGTACAATATGACATAAACACATTTAAATCATAGTTGAAATAGTTAAAAAAAAAACATATTATTGCTGTTTTATATTAAGCCGCCATTTTGAGTTTTAACAAAAAAACCATATGAATAAAATATTAATTCTTGGTACTTGCCTACAAAACCGAAGAACAGACTAAAAAGAAAAACATAAAACTTTATCCATAATTCGGTTATCCTTTAATCTACAGAAAGAATAAAACAACAATTTTTCTGAAAAAAAATTTAATATTTTGATGTCTTAAAATTTACATTTAAAAAAATGATTCTATATAAAAATAGTAAATACGTGAAGAAAATCAATAGATTTTTCAAAAAACACACGATAAGGTATCCTTTATCCGATCAAATGCTTTGCAATGACATTACGCACCACTGGACGACTGTTACTGTTAAATTGTATGTTTCAGACGATCAACAATGGCACAACCTGATTTTATTTAACTTAAATAATAATTACAGCTTAAATTATAATAATTACAAGCAGGGGTGCCCGCTGTTTCTTTTGCTGCTTTGAATATATTAATGCAAACAATATACCGATCATATGATAGTCCAATCAAATTAGCTCTAGAATAGTTTCATTTCAGAAAAAAAATGGAAACAGATCTGAATCGAGCTTAAAATAATTTTAACCGGCTCAGGACCAACCCCTTTACAATTCCTTTAATCGATTAGGGGTGAGCGATAGTAAGGGTTGAAATGGTAGGGGTAAAGAGGGGTAACTTTTTAATCGACCCCCAAAAACATATTTATTGGTGCCAAGCTGTTTGGTACCAAGAATTTTTTTTTTGGGTTGATTAAAAAAGTTACCCCCTTTTGCCCCTACCATTTTAATCCTTATCATTGCTTACCCCTAATCGACTGTAGGAATAATTGTAGAGGGGTTGGTCCTGGCCGGTTAAAATCATTTTCAGCTCGATTTAGATCTGTTTCCATTTTTTCCAAAAGAATCCTTAATTTAATTGGACTATGACCCAAACAAGCATAGTGAGTTTTGTCCAAATATATCTATGTTTCCCATTTAGTTCTACGTACTATTCGCCAGTAAGTGCTAAAAAATCCCGCATTCTGCCAATTTATCTATATATATAAAACAAAGTCGGGTTTGTTACACCACTTATAACTCAAGAACGGCTGATCCAATTTTTATAATCTTTGATTTGTAGGATTTGTCTCCGCCCCGAATAGCATAATATCTACCGTATTAAAATGTAAGAAAAGTACATAAATAAAATAAAACACACAAAATAATTTTAGGTTAGTTCTACACTGATGAAATAACACAGCCATATTATTTGAATGTATTTACATTCATTACCAAAGCTACCAATAAAATAAAATAACAGATTCAACAGTTGATTCAAATGTGTAATCTATATAATAAAACTGAAATGCTGTTCGTTGGTAAGCGCATCACTTGAGAACGTCTGGACCAATTTGGCTATTTTTTGTTTTAAAATGTTCGTAATAGTCCGAATTAGGTTTTTATGAAAAGAAAAATTCGGGCTGAACATCCTTTTTTCCATGAACTCTAGACTATAACTTGGTCTTAGACCATTTTACTAGACCGAAACAGCTATTCTAATAAAATGTTTAGTAACACATGTTTGTTTACATTCATTACCATAGCAACTATACTTTGCATTTATAATCAGTTTATTATTCTTCAAAACCAACAGCTTTTTTAGGTTAGATTGACCAACTTAAAGCAAACAAAAACAAAAATCAATTAAAAATGCTTAATGTATTGTATCCAATTCAAGCATTGGTTGTTACATATTATAAATAAAAACAGCTGATTTGGATCAAAAGCTGAACATAATTTTAGGTTAGGCCTACAACGAACCAAAACACGTTTATTTGCAACCAATTTGGCTAATTTAGAATCAGATTTCTTACAATTCTTCACATCTATCAGTTTTTTTTAGATTAGGTAAAAGCAAACAAAAGGTTTATTGTATTATCTATAAAGGTTTACAAACTATACATATAAATTTGTGTAGTATATTCTTAAGTGGCATAAAAACCATTTTGCAATTCGATTACTTAAGTCAATGTTATATGAAATGGAAAAACTAGCCTTTAAATTAAATCAAGCAATAAGCGAAGCATTGCTGGGTCCACTAGTTACTTATAACTCCGGAAATAACGTGCAAATTAAATATTTGGCTACTAACAATATTTTACCCCTTAGACGCAAATAATCGAAGTGCCATTGTCCCCTCCCCTCATAAGTTAAAAGTAATATGAGCCATGTTTCAGATTAAAACAACTGTACGAATTGTTATTTTTCAGATTTATTATCCCATTTCACCCTTCTCAAAACGGGAATAAATATTTATATTTCATAAATAAATATTTCTTATTTTTCTACCCTTGATACATTTGTTTTTTAAATCCATATTTATTTCATTACCGTCTAAGGGTTAAAATGGAGTGATTACTCTTATAAAATAAATATAAATTTTACTAACTTCCTACACATTTAGCGCTGATTTTTTTTAAAATGTTACTCTTAGGTGGTACAAAGAAAGAAACCCATTTGCATCTCGATTACTTGAGTCTAAAGGGTGAAATGTGATAACTACCCTAAAAATAAATAATAGTTCGTACACTTGCTGTAAAACCGCGAGTAAAGTATATGTTAGTTGGTTAATAACTTCAAACAGTGGATACGAAATACAGTTTCGTTCACATTAAGAGAGCGTCTCTACTTGTGATAGAGGCTTGGGCCTAATTAACTTCAAAACGAAAATTGAAACTCCAAAGGAATTTCATGAATTATTAAAACAATCACTCAGCAGACCAGCACCAAGTTGTTGAAGTTGAAAATTATGTTATACAACTATAGTTAAATTTTGTATAAATATAGATCGAAAGTCATTGTTTTATAAATTATATTCTCTGGGAGTGTCCACAAAAATTGTAAGGATTTTACAAAATTTGTATAATGGTACTGAAGCAGGGGTTTGTTGTGGGGAAGGGGTGTCTGATTGTTTTGAAACAAGCAAGGGCTTAAGGCAGGGATGTCTGTTAATTCCCCTCTTATTCTCTTTATTTATGAATGACCTGCATGAAGTTCTAGGAGGTGGTTGCCAGTTCGGTGACACGAAAATCAGGGTTTTGTTATATGCTGATGACGTTGTGTTGCTGGCCTCTTCTCCTGTAGTTTTGCAATATATTATATTATAAATAATTTAGAAAAGTATTGTGACACATGGAATTTGAAAATAAATTTGGACAAATCTAAAATTATGGTCTTTTGAAATGGGGGGGAATTATTGTATCATGAGTTGTGGTTTTATAAAGGTGAAAGGATTGAACCTGTCAAAAAGTATAAATATCTTGGTCTGACTCTTACCCCCGCGTTGTCTTTACAATGTCATTTTGAAGAGAAACTGACAGCGTCTAAAAATGCCATCAATCATGCTTGGGTAAATTTGTTGTTACATGCAAGTATTCCCCTATTAACTAAATCGGAATGTTTTAAAGCTGTAGCCAGGTCAATCATGTGTTACGGAGCCCAAGTGTGGGGATATCGGGAACATGATTCGGTAGAACAGCTGTTACGTTTTTTTATCAAACGGACTCTGTTTCTGCCACAAAACACACCAAACTATATGTTGTTTTTGGAGACAAATTTTGAAAAATTATTTATTTTTGCCTTTAAATTACATTTTAAATACGTAATAAAAGTGCTGGACATGGCCGATAACCGTCTACCTATGATGTTATCAAAAGAAATAATTAGAAAAAACTATTTTGGTTTCGAGAGTGGCAGTATTTGGCTGATAGGCATTCTGTGCCGTTATCAGATGATTCGGGACTATGGACAACTGATGAACTTATGGCAGGCGATAAGGGACGATGCTAGGCAGAAATGTATACAAGCCTCTGGGGCAAGTCAATACCATGCCTTATACAGAGAGGTAGACTTTGACCTTGGCGATAAAACTTATTTTAGAGATGAATTTAGTTCAAAATTAATTGGATGGGTTTTTAAGTGTAGGGGAGATTTGCTTCACTTAAATTATAAGCCTTGGGTCAAGGAACAAAATTATAATTGCTCTCTTTGTAATTTAAATCAGTTCGAGGACACATACCATTTTATCGGAAAATGTCCAATTTTAAAGGATTTCAGATTTAGATGGTTTAAAAAGCATGAGCTAAGAAAGGAAGAGGTTTTAAAGAATTTGAATGGGCATGATTGGGTGCGGCTTGCAAAATTCTCACAACAAGCATGGCAATACAGATGGGCTTTAATTCAAGAATTTAATTTCTAATTATTATCGTTAATGGAATACATTTTAAAGATATTTTGCCGTTTTGTAATTTAATAAATATGTGTATATTAGTAGCCCAGATTTGTTTTTTGAATACATGTTTTCTAAAGTTGTTTGTTATTTTTTAAATCAGCAAATTCGTAATGTGTTAAGTTTCTTTGATGTAAAGTGTGTTTTTGTGTTTGAGATTACTACCCAACCAAGCAGACAGCTTAATCAAGCTATGCTTTTGCAATGCAAATGTACAGAATATTGTGTTACCATATTTTTTGTTGCAAAATAAAGCATTTTTCATTCATTCATTCATTCATAGTTAAATTTTGAAGAAAACTGTGTACTAAAAATGTCCATTCAAAACCCACGTATAAAAGAGATAATATTCACACAAAATGGTTGATTAGTAACAATACCTGCATACATAAAATGGCTCTTGCGAAATATCAGCGATGCGGCATCGATCACATGTGAAGAACTTCAATTACTGAACCCATCACGAGAGGTCATACAAATGTAATAGTTTATATTGTTATTTGTCAAAGGTATAATGTCTAGATTCAATTAGATAAATATGGGGTTTTCAGCCCTCCTACTTCTGTGCAACTTCAAATATAAAGATTTGAAGAGTTTAATGGAATCTTGAGAACTAAAAGCAAAATATTATTATATGGATTTGCCACACAAATAAAAATATATAAATAAAATAATTTTTAAATCAGGTAAACCGTTTAGTCTTAGGAATAAATATTCGGAAAGACAAATATCCCTCTTTTTCGTTCCTATTGATACATTATCTGTTGAAATCGGTTGATCCGTCTCTAGAGCGTAACATATGTACATCCACAATATAATCTGAATTGTTAATTAAAATGACGTGAACTGGAGCTTTTGCGTTATTACCGAGTATGCGTTATTATAAAGCTGATCACACATGGTCACTCCATTCCATTTGGACCAACCTATCACAGTCACTCGGTCTGTTCAGTTCAATCCGTGCTTTTGTTGATAGTGTTCTTCAACATCTATGGTCGACTAATTTATTTTGTTTATACGTCAAGAGTAGAAATACAAAAATGAAATGAGTGAAACAGTAAAGTTACTTTCAAACAGAACCAATCTTATCCACGTACATTTAATTACAGAACTAATCTTGGAACCCCCTGATTTTAGGAACTACCTCAGAATGAAATAAGGAACTTATTTGCAACTGCTCAATCTAGTAACGCCTTTAAATAAGAAAAAAGGTACGAATATGAGACAAAATATTAGTCCTCATAAAAGGTTAGCAGCATTCTTCAGAATCTTAGCGTTCAAATTATGGTAATCATAGTCCACACTCCACAACTCTATCACCTGCACTACAAATTCTTTGTTTGATGAAGTTGCACTAAGAAATACAACACAATAAAACTAAAAGAAACCATAACGTTTACTCGTGGAGTTCCGACAACGAGGGTTAAATTTTAGTATAGAGATTCTGCACTAACGATGACTCCATCGTTCCATTTGTTGTAAACTACTAAATGGCTTTCCCACTCACGCGACATGGAACGAAGGTCAAATGGGGTGGCATGACGGATTTTAAAAGCTTCACCCTTAGGCTAGTTTAGTTACACATACACTCACATCGATTTTGGTCGTAAGATAAAAGTTCGTACGACCACATTCCAATAGTGGCGCGAAGAAACGAATGTTTCCTTACACACACATCGATCCTAAAACGGCACCGCACAATCGACGTGTAGCGGTCGTCCATTGCCTCGGCTAGAGACGACCGCCGTGCAGTGGTCGTGAATATAGTGGCTTACGTGATCAAATGCACGTCTTCACACACATCGAATTTTGATCGCAAGTCCGCATGTCTAGTTGCGTTTCGACTGCCATCAGGGATGACAGTGTTGAGGTTTAGGTCAGTCAGTTTGTGCCAGTTCTTTGCTACAGTGCTACAGTCATAAACTATTGGTGAATGTGTTTAATTATTAGGGTTTTTAAGTTTATACAGTACCGGTAGTTGCTTTTTAAGTTAAATCTGTGTTTTGTTCTGTTTTTCTGAATTGCTGTGTATTCTATTAAACAATGGTTGAAACTATTGACAATTAACTCCTTATTTCATTAGTACAAGCTAGGTCAGTTCTTCTCATACACATATTCTTGCAAGATGACAAGCCAACTGAATATATGATAAGCAAACTATCGTGAAAAAAGGTACATCCACTATACAAAATATATGGGTATGAACGCTACTTAACATCGATAAAAGTTAGTACGAACTTTTATCGTACGACCAAAATCGATGTTTTTGTAACTAGCCTAGTCGTATTTAAAACGTGCTACTTCTTGCAGCTGAGCGCTTTGATGTTGACTCATTTAAAACCATTTTTTATAAATCCAAATTTTGTAATTGGTTGCTGAAAAAATGTAGTATGTTTTTATAAAATTGCTAATCCGGAAAAATAAACGAAATTAATGGTTTTAAATTTAACATTCCTCTTATAGGATAAAAATCTAAGATGGCCACCACTACAGCAGACCCTTAACAGGTTTTAACAATCGCAATACCTTTTTGGAGTGTACGATTGATCTACCGTGAGTGGCTAGCTTAAAGGATTGGTCTCAAATTATTAGGAAACGTACTAAAACAAAAACAATAATAATTGTTATAGTTATACAAGGTTTTTGGTACTTGGAGTTGAACTTTTTTCGTAATAGTACTATTTACAATCTGGAGTAGAAATCTTTTCCCCCAAAATATTACACTTACAAAACAGCTGAACGTGCATCTAAAACTTGTCTATTTAAATAGCTTAAAATGTTTTAAAACATAATTTGGTTTCTTTTAATCTAGTTAGGTAGAAAATGTAACCGAAGTATTAGTTTGCCAAGCAGTTAAACAAAATTAAAAAACAACGAGCCGGCCTGTACAGGCAATTGATACTTGTAAGTTTAATTGTCATACAAACAATAACATTTGCATGGAATGACAGATATGTTTAAGCAGCTGGTTGTTGATAAGAAAAAACGTGCATAAAAGGAGCATAAAATGTTTATGTAAGCTAAAGGTACGTTATGCAGGCATTTTGTGATATCAGACGATCGACTGCAAAAAGTTAACTATTTTTTAAATTTTGTTTATGCGGTTTTACAAGTACAACCATCAGCTTATTAATCAACTTTACTTTAACTTTTGTTAAATTTATTTAGGTCAATAATATTATAAATATTGATATACAATTTGTTCGCGGTAATGAAGCTTGTTTACTCATTAAAACAAACGAAAATAGTTCGATCACGCAGCTGTTACGATTATGGAATTCTTCGAATAGCTTCTTGTCGGCTTTGATCACTAGCTGCACCCACGGTTAAATCCCACACGTACATTTGAACCGGGCACTGTTATTGTATTTTACGTTTTGATTGATTTTGGGGAAACCAGAGCGGCTATAAGGTCGTGTATAAACACAAGATGTGCAGAATACCTCCTATATTTATTTTGTTAAGATAAAACCTCAAAAAGTTTCATTTTAGTAAGAAAAATCATAAAACATTGTTTCTTCCTGTCAAAAACGTATTCCGGTTATTGGATTTATTGGCTAACGAATTTGTTCGAGCTACTTAAAAAACCAACGTGTGTACCAAATAGGACGTAAAATAGTGCAACAACATAAATACATATTTATATAATAATATATATATATACAACATTTTTAATGAAACCCCAAAACTTGTTCTGGGGACCATGACCGGTGCTCATTGACCACTCCCGACCTTAGGTCTCAACGCGTTAATACAATTATTCCTATGGAAATTCGCTAAAAACAACGTGGCTTAGCTTACTTAGTTCTAAATATTATTTATATTTTATAAATTAACAACACTTATTTAAGAAAACTATGATAAACGAAATACAACTTACATATTTGTTGTGATTAAAAACATTCATTAGTCAAACATTTTCGTTAGATTCATTTTGAATGGGTTGTATTGGTTATTTTTAAACCACCATTGAATAATCCCATGGTACTTTCCTCTTTTTAAGAAGAGAAACACTAAACAATGCTGTATTAATCATATTAAAAAAAAAATAATTATAATAAACGATATGCTTCAAAACAACAGTCAAATTAACTAGTAGTGGTTACGATTTATTTTACACGAAACTAAAATTGGTCTGTTTAATTGGTTTGTAACATTTTGATATGTAAAAACAGGCAGGATTTGTTGACAATGTGTAACCATCTAAGTCTAGATGTTTTAGAGAACGCAACCGCAAGAGCGTCATGAAACGCCTCATTGCGTTTTGTCCTTTTGCAGTCGAGTGTGGGCTACACAACACGATTTTATAAAAAGAGCTCTTAAAGTATAGTTAATCATCAAGTGGTACAAACATAGAGATATACAAATCATACAGTATAAAATCAACTGTTTGGTTTTACTGTTTTCATGACTGTTTATTTGATATAGTAAAAAAAAATAGTTACCGGGTGAGGTGAGTTAACCTTGTGAGGTGAGTTAACGGTTTTAAGGCAATTTTATTCTGCAATACATTGTGGTAATAAAATGCCATATTGGTTTTCATTTAAGGTTATTTGCACTGCAATGTGTGGGAAGGATTGAAATTTGAACAGAAAACTATTTGCATTTTTAATCAATGCTTGGAGGAATCGTGAACACAGTAACAATTAAGTAATCGATTTATTTGTAGGAAGAGGAAACCGAATCAGTTCTCAATCTTCTCTTTTGGGTAAACTAGTTTATGTTTATACAAAAGAGTCAATAGAGTATGAGTTATCTAAAAAAGTTTACGAAAAATACAGATTAAATTAAATATTGTTTACAACAAAGCTTTTAAGAAGATTGACGTATGAAATTATACAACACATACGTCAAGAAGTCAATATGAGACATAGTGAAACTACATTTAAGATACGGTACAAGGATTTTGAAAAAAAAACACAATTATGTATACTACACGATTATAATCTTCTTTAGTTGAGGGAGGAATACCCCCTGCCTGAAGAAGTGGGTGGAGTATTTTTTGAAGTAGGTGCTACTGAGATTATATTTTTTAAGAGACTCCCTTAAAGCAACTACCTTGCAGTGCTGTATAATCGGGGCTTACTGTAACTGGAACTTTTTTTCTTTGAAAAACTTTATAAATTCAGGAAAAAACAGTTATGGCAGTAGGACTGATGGTAATATGAAGGGTCAAGTTTATCTGATATTGTTCTGCCTCAGAAGAGATTAGATAAAGAAGAGCTCCCAAGGTTTATAACCACCTTTATAAAACGTTTTTAATATAATAAGGTTGAGAAATAAATAAAAAATAGTATAAAAGTGCTAAAGAATATGGCTTTAATAATTTGAATTTCTCTAACATTGCTGTTCGACAGATGAAATTAAATTAAGGAAGAACTAAGGTGGCTGGGCTTAAGGTAGAATATTCTTATGTCGTTACAGAAAATAAATTAAGTAAAATACTAAAAATGATGCAAATATGGCTCTAGAGTAAAGACATACGATGTACAGAAAAAGGCGGCGTGTTTTTAGTGGACAGTTTTGCTGTCAGCCATACGTGTGCGTGCAGCTTCACTCATGGACTCCTTGTGGTGCATTTAACTCATCTTTAAACACCCCACAGTATTGATATGATTTTTGTTTAACGCTTTAAATATAGATTGGTAGAAGTGAATCGTCCAAAAGACCTAGTTCCACAGTCGTAATACCGATGAACTATTATTTTATGCACGTGGAGTGGAAAATGATAAAGTTTACTAAGTGAGATTGAACAATTAAAACAAATTTAGTACTAACTAAATTTGGATGGTTGTCTTTACTGGATCGCAATTTACAAATGCCTTTATTCATTTTCAAAACAATGACAACTACCACACCATACATAACAACAAACAAATCAGAATTTGTAGGTTTTGAAAGTTTATATAATTTGCACAGGATAAAACAAAAATACAAGTTACATCTGTACAGAGAGTGGGAGAGTAAAACAAAAATATTCATATTAGTAAACCTATCTAGAGTAAAACAAATTTAATCCGTAAATCGGTCCAGGGAGTTACAAAGAAACTCAAATGTCCAGAGAGTTGCAGAGTATTTTTTATGTCCAGAGAAATGCAGAGTAAAAGAAATGGCCTCGTTGCATCGGTCCAGTTAGTTCCGGAGAAAAAAGTGTCTTGGTTCATACATCCTAGAATTGCAAAGTAAAACAAATGGCCTCGCTAAACATATCCACAGAATTACAGAATAATGTATATCTCCAGAGAGTTGCAGAGTAAAACAAATCGTCTTGCTACATCTGTCCAAAGACATTAAAACAAATGTCCTTGCTAAACCCAGAGAAGTACAAAGTGGAAAAAATGGGCTCGCTACATCTGTCCAGAGAGTTGCAGAATAAAAAAAATGACAAAGCAATATCTGTCCATAGAGTTGCAGAACAATACAAATGGTCTAGATATATCTGCAAGAAAGTTACAGAACAAATAATTCCTACCTACAGTATATCTGTCCAGAAAACTGGATAGTAAAACAATTGGTCTTGCTATATCTGTCCAGAGAGTTGCAGAATAAAACAAATGGCCTTGCTTATCTGTCCAGAAAGTTGGAGAATAAAACAAATGGCTATGCTATATCTGTCCAGAGAGTAGCAGAATGAGACAAATGGCCTTGCTACATCTGTCCAGAAAGTTGCAGAATAAAACAAATGACATTGCTATATCTGTCCAGAGAGTTGCAGAATAAAAAAAATTGCCTAACTTCATCTGTCCAGAGAGTTGCAGAATAAATCAAATTGCCTAGCTTTTCATATTGTTGCAGAGTAAAACCAATTGCCTAGCTACTTCTGTCCAGAGAGTTGCAGAATGAAACAAATAACCTAGCTTCATCTGTCCAGATAGTTGCAGAATAAATCAAATTGTCTAGCTAAAACTTTCCGTACTGTTGCAGAGTAAAAAAATTGCCTAGCTAAATCGTTCCGTAAAGTTGCTGAATAAAACAAATTGGCTAACTGCATCTGTAAAGAGAAATGCAGAATAAAACAAATTGATAAGTTACAACTATTCATAAGTTGCAGACTAAAACAAATTGCCTAGATACTTTTGCAGAGAGAGTTGCTGAATAAAACAAATGGCACAACTACACCAATCTGTCCAGATAGTTACAGCTTCATCTGTCCAGAGAGTTTCAGAATAAAACAAATGGCCTAGCTTCATCTATAAAGAGATGTGCAGAGTAAAACAAATGGCCTA
>JAGFPH010000704.1:292345-320427 GCA_018207615.1 Philaenus spumarius
AAAACAAACGACCCCTGGTTTCTTTGGACTAATAAGCAACAAAAAATTAATTGAATGAGTAGAGAAAACAAATAACAAAGGAAATCAAACCCTGGTTGTTTTTGACCACTAAAAAACCATAAATGAACTGATTGAGTAGAGAATACTAAAAACAAAAAAGAACCCCAGTTTTCTTTTGACCACTTAATAACAATAAATTAACTGATTGAATAGAGAAAACTAATACCAAAAAAGGACCCTTGGTTTCTTTAGACCACTATTCAGTAATAAATGAACTCATTGTGTAGAGAAAATTGATAACAAACAAAGGTTCCCTGGTTTCTTTGGACCAACAACATAAATCTACTCCCGTTTTCTTCGGATCACTGAACTACAATGAATGAACGGGATGAGTAAAAACCTGTATATAAACACGATGTACGTATTGGCCGTTTATAAGAGAAAATGGGGGCACAACTTAACACACCCTTATGCAAATTATAAATGTCAACCTATTTATTATTCAGAACATATCGGCAGATGAACAAATTTAAGATAACGTATGGCCCAACTTAACACAGTCCCCTATTTAAAATTTAAGGGTTCACCGACATTATTAAGTTATACATTTTGAAAATATTTTGTTAATTTTAGCAAATTATTTGCATCATATTGGCAATTAACAAAATATTTTTTAAACTATTATTTTGAGTTGCAAGTTTTGAAAACAGTGTTACAAGTTTTTAGGACAAATTTTAGGGAGCAGTGTGATTTGTGTTGCAAAATATTTCTAAAACAAAGGTTCATAAATGAATAGCGTCAAAGCAAATGTACAAATTGTTATTTTACTTCACCTCTTAGAAATAATTGAAATACATATTTTTTCTTGTATATCAACTAAGCTTGGGTCTAATTCTTGCATCACCTTTATGTACCAAATTTCTGCTCTTTAGCTTGTACGAATTTTGTGGAATTTTAATTTGTTGTATTGGGGGTAGTTACCCATTTATCCACTTAGTGACCAAAATTCTATGAAGATCTATAGCTTCAAGGAAAGTAAAATACTAAAGGGTAACTTTGTGGATATAACTTTGTCCCACGAAAACATATTTTTGGAATTGGTATATTTTGGAAAAAATTTAAATTTTGCAATTGTAAACATTGGTCTGCTGTTAAATCAGTTTAAATATATTTTATTTAAAATAAAAAAACATATAGGCTAAGAATAAATTTTTATTGACGACCCCTCAAGATAGCGGAACTAAATGTACAAATTAATGGTCTTATTATAAGCAACTAACTAACGCTTTACCGATCATCTTATATATGAATTCCCTAAGGTATTTCTTTATCGACTCATTAAGTCGTTATCATTATTTAACCAATTTGTACAAATGATACGTCATTTTAAACGTTTTACACATTAGATTACATAAAATTATAAAAAACCAAAACATAAATAAATTCTAAAAATAACACATTTAAAAATATACACAATGTTATTTAAATGGGAGAACTTTTTTGTATGAACTATCCCTTAGTTTAAACCTGTATAACATCAAAGCAGGTTATTAATTTGTAATATTAGGAATAAGTAGGTTGTTGAGAGTACTATTTTTTTCAAAAAGATGTTATTTCGTCAAAGTTTGTATAGCTAGATTAAACAAATTCAAGTACAATATAAAAATCCTACCAAGACTTGATAACATTTTAGTTACATTTAAAAGAGATGATGTTAAAATAAAAATATCATTTAACAGAACTTTGATAGTAAGATTTTAAGCGACCCCCCCATACATTTGAAATTGTTAACCTTCTTTCCCTCCCAAACCCCACAAATCATATAGGGTCAGATATGTAAAACAAACTACTATTTGGCAACACAGATACATATACAAAGATTTCTTAACTAATTTTAAGTAACAAAAATTATGAAAGGGGTTAAAAGGAATTTAAGAACACTCAATAAACACGCAAAAATGTTAAACGTGTCGTTTTATTACTTTAAATGTGTTAAATATCACAAAACGTAAATGCCGCCAAACTGTTGTGGTGACTTATATAATATTAATTTTAGTAATTAGAAGCAATACAAGTAAAATCTCATTTATTGTTAGTAAAATCTCTTAATAATTATTATTAGTAAAGTAGTGCTTTTAATAATTAGACAGCTGATCATGTGATCAAGGTTTTGACTTATTTTCCTTTACAGTAAACAACAAATGTATACTTTATTAGGTAATTATAAAACCTGTGTAAGTATGTTCGTTGTAAATTAATGTTCAAGGTGTGTATAGTAGCGAAGAACGGGAACACAGCTAGTTTCAAATTCCAGCTACTTGGGCACTTTCCAAAAATGTAGAATTTCAGGGAAATGAAAAAATCAAATATCTATAAAAAGTAAATGGGAATGTAGATCAATGTAGATGTCAATTTAAAGCGGCCTATACACGCTAGTGCGCCACACGTTTGCAAGGCACGACGTGCATTGCACAGTACGGCATAAGAAAACATCGAACACACACGATCGTTCTGCCTAGTCGAGCAACGTGCAAAAAACCGAGTAGGCATACATGTTTTTAGTTTTGTTTGAGTAAATTTTTAATACACGTTGTTCACCACCACAGAAACATTAATTTTTTTTTTAATATTCAGTTCCACCGTGTTTTATTTATTGTGTTTACTAATTTATTACACATCTGTATTTTTTAAAGTTTATTGTTGTTTGCTGCAAAATTTACGTTTTTAATATTCATGTTTTAAAATATTGATAACTAAGGGAAACCCCTGCGTGCTCCGCACGTCAACCCCGTTGAACCTACTATACACATAATTATGTTATGTTTTCTTTATAAAAAAAAGAGTAGGATTAATAATAACCTCAAAGATAAGATGGGGAAAAATGTTAAATGTTCAAATCAAATTATTTCGTATTGAAATCGGTGTTAATGGAAATATTAGAGCAAACAGCTGTTTTATATCTTATTTTATTCAATTGGTTGCTGTGGTAATTCATCAGTCCAAGCCTAACCTAAGAATTTTTTCCGATTATATTTACAAATATTGAAAAAAATGTTTTTATCAAAATGAATTACAGCCTATGTTACTCAGGGATAAAGCTCAGGGTAAAGCTTTTTTTTTAGTAAAACAATTTTGTCAATCGGTTCAGTAGTTCCAGAGTACCCCCTACATAAAAAAACAACAACAATTTTTTTTCCTGTTTATAATATTAGTATAGATAACCTCTACCTACTTTACTAAACGAATCTAACCTAATCTAACTTCTCCTAACCTATCTCACTAAACAAATCGTCTTGTAGTTCATTTGAGTATACTTCTTCTTGTTATGTGCCTACAACTTCCTCAATGAAGTTGGGTTTTAGATGGCCGAACTTCCTCCTGATCTGATAGGAAGAGGAGCAGCTTGTAATACCAGAGTTTCGGGATGTATATTGAATCACTCCCTGCTCATGAAGTCATTGAGGTTTGAACTTTCTTCTGTTCCCTTCAAAAGCTTCCTCGAATTAGATCGATTTTTGTCTTTACTTATTCCACGTCAAAATCAGGAACTACTTGTTTTGTCATATCCACAAGTTGTTTGTAAGGAATTTTTTGTTTGTTTGTTGGAGTATTCCTTCGATTTAATCCTCCATAATCAGTGGTGAGATCTGTACTCTTCAACGAACGAAGGTAGAAAATTCACTGACATAAAAGCGTTGGAATCAGCCATATCTACAGGGCAACGCGACACAACAAAACCACAAAATAAAAAATAAAACAGCACCGAACATAAGCTGCTTTAAAATAATCACCGAACACACTCACCCTCACGACAGCCTACACACGTGCAAGATGATACGTCGAGCCCTGCTCGTCGTGCCAAAATATCTAACTAGTTCTGATTTCTGTCCCGTCATGCATTGCACGGCCTGCCTTGCATGTTGTAGCCCACACATGTGGAAATTTCATCCTGCTTGGTACGTTTGAGCCGCGCACGGCATGCGGGGCACGTGCATGTATGGGCCGCTTAAAAGGCTTTAAAATGTGGCAAGTTTTGTATTTGGTCATAATATAATCGTTTATATAGTTTTAAAATTTTACGATTTTTTGGAAAAGTGCCCATTTTGGACATTGTTTGAAGACGTATATCATTAGCAAATATTGGTTAAATTTTTAGTTCTGAAAAACTATTAATTATAGTAAATACAAAATGTAAAATAAAAAATGTTGACGTTTAGGAATCAGTTTCCTTTTTTTTCTTTCAAGAGACTTTTAAAAATGATATATCTCTTGAACTGAATTTATATTTGAAAATTCTTCAAAAACGACCCTCTATTCTCCAACATGAATATGTCTTTTTGAGCACTGGTATGTTTGGCATCCTTTTGTACAGGTGCACGGTATGTTATTTAGCAGTTCCTAGGGCGCTAGGGGTTGAGCTGTTGGAATTGGAATTATACCGTTTTTGGTGGTTTTCCATCCCTGTGTATCAAGGGTGTTATTTTTCCATACCTGCACCTGTAAATAGACCCTCGGAGAGTGCTGGTGAGCAGACGCTTCAGTTGGAGGCAAAGATGCCAAATTGAAATTATTTTTTGATAATGACCTCTGGAAGAGTTGTAATCTGATTCAATTAAGCGATTTCCACCCGTGTAAAATGACACAATACACTTTACTCCTGCCACAGCAACCTGATCAGATATGGCATGAGGATCCATAAAAACCGAAACTTCGTTTTGAAGGCTCACGTTCATTTGAAAGGTATTTAAGAATTTAGTTTTGCCCTGTCTGAAAAATGCAGACGTGCAGTTACAGCCACTGAAGTCATGTAGAATTAACAAATGTTTTTAGCTTCTTCCGAGAGCTTACTATTGTTGGGACTGTAAATACAGGTATCTTGTTTTCCATTCCCAAGTTTCATCAGGAAGATGTTACCGATCGGTTCTGTATGCTCATTATAGTCAGCTACGTGGGCAGTCAGCAGGTCCAATAAGTTGATGTCCTCCACGAGAATGAATGAATACATTGCCTCCCTGTCTAGGTCTAGATGTTTCGATAGCTGTACAATCGATCGATCTGAGTCCTCAATTGCCTGTTTGATCTGAAAACTTGCATCGGTCAAGGTAACTGTTAGCATTGATATGAGACGTTTCTTATTGGATTCATTTGATAAGAATCGTTCTTTTGGCATTGTTGCTGTCATTGACTCGTCAAACAAAACAGATGCTGATGACATAGTACTGAATCTTCGGGTACTTTCAACAGATTTTGTGCTTTTATTCAAAGCATCCTCTGGGTATCCATCAAAAACTACTGTGCAATTGGACCGGAAGGGTTTTGGACATAGTTTACATAATTTTCAAGGATAGAGGAAAACTTCCCATTAGTATTCCACACAACTTGGTGTAAGAGGAACCCACCATCAATAACGATGTTTCACATTGCTTGTAAGTTCAGCATTGACTGGATTCAACAGCTTATGCTGATCCGATTTTTATGTTTTGCGCCTTCCAACGTCTTCAAAAAGAGATGATGGATTCGGGGCTAACTCAAATACGAAGGATGACTCAAGCTGTTGTGGTAAGGAAGTCTGCGGAAAAGTACCAGGACCGACAGGGACTGGTTCGCCATTGATTTTAACTGTACAGTTCACGGCTCGAATTGGCTATATTCAGGTTTTCCTCTGGAACTTTACTTCCTTAAAGTTTTTGCCTTGAATGCTGCCCATTCTAATTTTCCTAATGTCATAAGCTTCGTGGAAGTTGATGTCATCAACTCTCAATACTCCAGTACTTAATCACATGATGGTCTCTCCATGAGGGAATGGGTCATGAGAAACAAACCAGTTACTGAATTTTTCTACATCGATATTGTCCCTTCTCATTCTAGAATTTGTGGTAACAAAATTAGCTCTTATCGGAAATTCTGCTCCACGACTACTTTCGGGGTTTTCCTTGTATCTGTGCGAAGGAATGAGCAAATTTTAAAAATTAGGAGCTCCTCCTACGCAGAACTTGATGGCCTAAAACATTAATTATTTTACATTTTTCTTCTGGAGTAGCCGGTTTTGAGTTACTCTCGTTTGAACATGAGCGCAACCCACTTTTCAGCCAAGTTGGTAAAAAAGCTGATGTTTGATGATTGATTGTCGCTAAACTACTGAACCTAACTTAACGTTTCATTAGATACGTAATTTTGTCTTCTTTTATTAATTATACATAGACCTTTTCTGTACGATAAGCAGTTTCCAAATTATAAGCGAAAAACTGAAAAAAGTGCAAAAATATCAAGGGTTTTCGGTTCCCAAACGCTCCGAAACTTTCTCAAACTTATGTACTCTTATTTGGGATGCCCAAAGTGAATTAAAATCATTTCCAACTTTAGCTTATTATTCAGGAAACAAGGTAAGTTTTCGGTCTAATTTGCCTGGGCTTTTCACCACACTAATTAGATTTATTTATTTTATCTTTGAGTTAATATTGAGTTATTGGTTTGTAAACAGGAAGTAATATACATAAATAGGCATATCTATCTTTTTGGTTTTCATTTACCACAAATCGTAAACAATCTTCATTACCGTGGTTAGGTGCTGGTTAACAGACTGAAAAGTACGCTGGCATAAAAGCAACACAACAAATTATCTACCTCTTTGGAAAACTCTTATCGAACCAAATAATGTAGGCCTACATCGTTTACAAAAAAAGCATGTATGACAGCTGTTTGACAGTTGATTTTGAACATAATCTAAAACTAATATTTTTTGGTTCGTGTATTTTTCAGAAATAAAAGCTTAATAATTCATTAGGTTAGGCCTGGATCAAAATGAAACATTTTGAAAATACTTTGTGATCAATCACGGTAGTTGGCGTGCGAAGCACGTACAGGTTACCGATAGTAGTATATATATTATAAATTCGGCCTAGGTGTTTCAAAATTAAACTAATATATAGGCTAATACTAGAATCAAACAACAGCTCTAGTAGGATTCAATGCTAATAAATATTTACAATCAAACTTAATAATATTTCCTGCAGAAAATAAACAGTTGATGTTTTACTTGACAGCAGTTGTTCCGATTCGGTTACATAGTATTGAGGTTAGGTGTATACCGTTTTCTTCGCGAATGCGTCGATATTCCGCGCAGGATTGACTAATAGAGTTAGCATAACCTTGGCGTTTACAGTAACGCTGATCTTTATGAATCAGCTGTTTTCCAATTTCGATTCTACCTAGTCAGCTGTGTGAATATTTTCAATGCATATTCAATTAAGCTGACTTTAGAATTTAACTTAAAATAGAGTTACAGTATGTTTAGCAATATTTATAATAATTTGTTACCCTGGGAAACAACAGAACTATGTTCGTCTGATAAGTGAAAATTTGAGTTAAATGTAGACATTTGACTTAAAATAAAAACAATAATTAAAGCTCAATTTAGTAAAAGTACTAGGGATACCGTTTAAAATGTAAAAATAAAATCGTAAAAATAAGTTTGCATATCTGTTTAGTTTGATTTTCCTTTTAAATTAAAACCTCACATTTTGAAATCGAATGGTTTCAAAATGAACGTATTATTGAACTGATAGTGACAGTGAGCTGTTCCTCAGTTCTCAAAACATGGAAGTGAAACAAAGACCATGAATTCTTTAACCTGGTAAAAACTCCGTATGTGCAGTTCGATTTTAATGAAATTGAAGTACAGTCAGTGGTGGCACGAGGAGAAGTGAGGAGACGGGCAATGCTGGACTGAAAACCTAGTCTCAGCGTCCGTTAATTGCCCACTTATCGTTTCGCTACTCTGATCACCATACATTACTCGAGTGCGCGAGACGACTTTTGTAGAATGGTTAGTAGCACTCCAGACGGCTTGAATCGCCAGTTGCGGAATCGTTGGAACATGCATTCGTAATTTCGTGATTTGGTTTCTGTTTGTAAGTTGATAATCAGGAAAATACATTAAAATTATTAAGAAGGTTTTATATTTCTTACGTATGATCTCAAAATATGGAAATTATTGTTTGAAAATCCCCAGAAAGTTTGTAAAAATATCAATATTTACTTAATTTGATCTTTTATTAATAATAGATTGTTTTAAAATTAAGAGGTGTTAGACAAAAGCAGATAGTCTTTAAGAACAATTTAAGATGTTTCACATTTTTTTAAAGTTAAAAAACGCCATCCAAAACACGTTAGTACGATGTGCATGTTTTCGCTGTTTTACGCAAGGTCAAGAAACAATACACTTTTTAAGGCCACTCGCACTCTAGACGCGACTACGTATTCAGTCCAGTCAATTACGTTTTCACTTTGCATTAAATCATGGGGTTCCAATTTCCTTCAAAAATGTATGAAACTAAGTTTATTTATTTTCACCCTGTAAATTGATAGTTGCAGCGTTTTGAAGTTTTGGTGTACTTTTCAACATGTTACTAGTAAAATGCTCGTCAGTCAAGTTTCGCTTATAAGGTCTGTAACTCGCTTAATTACTTTTTACACTGATTAGTCTAATATTTATAACCCGTATAAATAATAAATTACGTAACTTACACATGTATGAATAATGTATATTTCAAAAATGAAGCTGATGAAATTCCCTACAAAATGGTACATTGAAGTTTCTCAATGCCCGCTGGGCGCTGGCATAATGAAAATGCCCGCTGGCATGTAAGTAAGTCAGGTATAATCAGTTGGGCGCATGTCATATGATCTTCCAAGTTACCAGTGCATTGTGCTGCAATTAAATTTTCATCAATACCACCATTTTAAAGTACTGGAACCACAAAGCTGCTGTTGGCCCATTACCTTTGAGTTGTGACAATTCGTTGCTCAATATACGCTGAACGCTAGCAAGGGATGCATTTGAGGAAATGTGTTGTAATTTCTACTGAGGTCTGAAGTAACTGAACTATTTATTCTTTTTCGTATGATAAACTATTTAAATGCTCCAAAATTATCTGAGCTAAAGTGGTTTGAACAAGTAAATGACCTCTCACTGATCTACTATAAGATTTTCCGTTCAGCATTTTGTCTACTGAATTAGGAGAAAAAATGCAGGACAGTAATTCTTGCATGCCACTTCCAGCCATAGTTTGTCCGATGCAACCTAAATACGACATGAGTATATGAAACCCACCAAGAATCATTTCTACTTTGCCCAGTATAGGCAAAGCTCGATGATTCGATTTTTTGACCTTTGGGATATAGTGGCTGATCCATTGTTACTAAACAAGTTGGGAACCCTTCCCGATGTGCGTCTACTGCAGCATATTTCAGGGCTGTGTACAAAGTGTCATCGTAACTTGGAAGTGATTGATGAATGCAAGCGGTATGATTGCACTTCGCTCACTATTCAAAAAACCTTTACACCCTGGGGTTTTTGGTATTCCTGTGGTGTTCAGGAGATATAGCTATTTTCTCTCATCCACAGAGTGTCTTGGAGATTTGGGATAAGTTCAAATCCTGAATCACGACATTTCTCAGTCCCTTTCTCTGCACGTTTTCATACGTAACCAGTTCCATAATACTGCTGAGAACCCTTGGATTTTATCGGATTTTGGAATAGCTTGAGCAGGTGTTATACATTTAATTCTTCCTAAGCTGTGAAACGTGTCCCGTCCATCCAGAGTGGCAAAATTGAATAAGGCTTTATAAAAAACATATTGCCTACATTACCGAAATGTTCTGTCAGGTGCGGGTTTCGGGGGATGGTAGATGGAGGAGAGCTCCAGTTGCTGAGCATCAAACTATGATGCACTAAACCCGAAGCCAGACAGTAAATTGATCAAGTTCCGTGACCCAAACTTACAGTGTATGTAATAAGAAGTACCAGTGAGGATAGGGGAAATGAATGATCGCGGACGAATGGCTCAAATTATAGCGTGGCTATTGCTAACTATTTGTTTGACTTTTCTTCTGTGGGATAAGAGCATTCATAAAAGCAGCGAGGGTGTCAGGTACCATATCTTTGGTATCATTAAAAAAACTCTTCGCTTGAAGGTTTATTAGCTAAACAAATCGTAGGCCTTCGACTGGATGCCTCTCATTATTATTTCAGCAGCCGTTTTAACGACCCTCATATTATCATCAATATTACTGTTCCTCCTAATATCACAAATTAAACACTTTTCCCTCATTCTGAACTAACCTAAATTCAATGTTGTAGAACGCGATCATGACTTGGCGCAAACGCGTAAGAAACTGGCAGTTTACATACAAAACGTAGGGTGGGTTAAGGCGACCTTCTAGAAAAAGGGGAGTTTTCTTTCCTAGGCCAGTCCGCATTTTTCGCCGATCAGCAGTCCAGAGACCCTAAATAAATATTATTCTTCTTAAAAACGTTGTTCGCTCTCCTTTAGCGTTTCACACTAACTCGGTAGCGACAAGCAATGTCCGTTTTAAAATGTGACCGAGATAAACAGTTGAAAATCTTCAATATACCATTTTGTAGGGAATTTCATCAGCTTCATTTTTTAAAGATACATTACTCGTACATGTGTACATAATTTATTATAGGGTTATAAATATTATACGTATTTGATTAATAATTATACAAAGTAATTAAGAGAGTTACAGAAATTAGAAACGAAACTTGACTGACGAGCATTTTACGAGTAAAATGTTGAAAAGTATCCCAAAACTTCAAAACGCTGTAACTATTTACCGGGCGAAAATAAATGAGCATGGCTGTATCAATTTTTGAAGAAAGTCTTTAGCTCTACAACTTTCTTTCTCACGAGTTTTCTGTAAAATGGAAGAGAAAAGAGTAGTTCTAAGAGGAAGATTGATAAAATACCTGAACCGCCCCCACTTTTTTTTTTAAAGTTTTATATTTAACGGCTCATATCTCGAAAACGGTAACGCTAAGGTATAAATATGGATATAGCTGTGTTCTTTATCTTTAGTGTTCTTTATCCTCAACTCGTGTTCCTTAAATTTAGGTTTTTGTAATCAGGGCTACTTGTTAACCACACACACCTCTCCATGTTATAGCTACTCTTGTAATAAACTTTCCATTTTCCTTCTATATGGCAACTGACACAGTACAAATACAATTAATAAAACCACGTCTTGAAAACCAAGATAATAAGTTGGATGGAGATAAATAGACGTTATAAATAACTGTGATGACTCCTGAAGACCTTGTCAGCTTGTTTCTACGTCATAATAAAGGAATTCGTGCCACAGAATTGTCAAGCTAAAATGCCTAAGAAATAACCAACGTGATTGCTTAAAATTAATTATATGCGCATCTCTATAACTTTCTTTTTGCCTACTAGAGAATTATATAGAGTTTGCGGGACAAGGTAAAAAATCAACAATTTATAGTAGAACTTATAGAAGAAGGCTGACGATACAAAGAACCGTCACATTATTTAGAAAAATGTCCAAAAACTTTTCCTGACAGTGTTCAGAATGTCTTTGGTTGGTTGATGGATTGTATGAAATTATGAACATGATTAACGAATTTCCATAGGAAAGATGAGCTGTTGCAGTGACTCTTATGGTGAGAACTAAGGTCAGGAGTGGTCAATGAGCACCGGTCATGGTCCCCAGATCTTGTTTTTGACTTTCATAAAAGTTTTTATATATGTTATGTGTTTATGTTTTCGGACTCTAACCGCTGAATTTTAAGTCCTATTTGATCCAAATTTGGTACAAAAGTTGACTGACTAAGTCGCTCAGACGAGTTCATTTTCCAAAAAATCCAACAACCAGAAGAATGCTTTTTCACTGGAAGTAAAATATTTTTTAAACTTTTCGTACATGAATGGATTTTTAGGGGTTTTATCTAAAAAAAATAAATACAGGAGATTATCCCCGCAGATTTTATTTTTTTAGTCCCTCCAAAATCAATCATAACGTAAAATACCACCAAAGCACCCGGTTCAAATCTGATCTGAGGTCACAAGGTCGAGTTTCAAATTCATAAAGCGAGTGCCTGAGTGGGGTGGGAGGCTGAAGTGCAAACAAATTGTGCTTATATAATATATTATATATGCAGGTAGCTATTCAGCACCTTTGTTAATGAACCTATATTCCTAATAGTTGGATAAAACCCTTAAAAAAACGTCATTTTGGAAATTTGCTCAACTCAGTGGTTCAACTGCTGATCAAATTATTTATAAACTCAATAAGACAGGACTTAATAATAGTATTCTACAAATTGATGAGAGCAACGTTCTGACGTAAACAAAGAGTTCAAGTTTTTACTACATCTTGATTTTTCAAAGTATCAGAAGGAAGGTCTGATAATCCTGTAAAGCTTTTGGGGCGAATCAAAGACTCCTGGTTTCAGTTTCTATACGTAATGAGGTCTTATCTGACTTCCATTGACTGTTGCTATTTCTCTAGGAAGTCTAGTCTAAAATAAATAATAGATAATTTCCAATGAATGTCCTACTTTGACCGTAAGAACTACAACAGCAGACAGCAGTAATGTCGATCTTCTAAATACTCACGGTTGCGATCTATTCTCTCTAATTACAATGCGTACGTAATCATTAATGGATACACGTTGGTATATTATTGAAAGCTGATTCTTATTGCAGACAGAGAGTATCGCCTTGATAGTCGATTATAAAAGTAAACTACTGTAGCTCGTGCTAATTACTCCATCTCATAAAAACGTAGCCGGACAGATCCGGGGTTTTGAAAACTGGAGAGCAAAAACTTATATCGGTGCTGTTAAAGATCAACTGGCCCATATATACAAATATATTCTTATACGTATTGGTGTTTACACTGTATGCATTTAAAGAAAATCTTTTGACTCAAGTATAAACAGCTGCGGAATCACAATTCAAAAAACTATTTCACATCCTAAGTCTCTGGTCGAAAATCGCATAGTGAGCTTTATCCAAATACGTACAGAATGATTCGAAATGCATTTCGCAGTTTTAAGGCTTTGTAGTATTTATTACAATTAACTTGCAGTTAAAAATAGTACATCAAATGAAAGCTCAACTCATAGTTATATCTATTTAGTGTGAGCACCATTCGTCACACAACACAAATCGAGTCGATAGCCGAGTTAGTCCCAAACCTTCACTGTATCTGGAGTAATTGTAGCAACATATTTTTCAATCCTGTTTCTTAAATCGTGTAGGTCAGCTGGTATTGGAGACACATACGCATAATCCTTTATGAATCCACAAAGGCAAATAACGCAATGCGTCAGATCGAGTGAGCGTCGTGACCATGCGAAACTAGCTTTGTCATCCGGCCAATCCTTCTGTCTGTCCTTTGCGTCTGTAGATGTTGCATTCACGTTATACTAATGCACTGTTGCGGTCAGTGCAATATACTAAATAAGTAAATCTGTAAAACTTTTATTCATCGAGGTAAAAGTGATATTACCTTGAGTAGTAGGCTTGATAAGAAATGTAATAACGACAACTTCAAGGGACGATTTTGAAGTTCTTTTTAAACTGATGAGCCAACAACAAGTAGCAGTTCCTGCGTCAGCGATAACAACAAACAACCTTTAGTTCACCCTAATGACAAAAAAAAAACAAGAAAGTTTACTGCTATTTTGTGTAGAAGAAAATTTGTGTGCTACAGTAGCTATAGACAAAACAATTGTTAATCTCGAGACAAGATTTGACAAAAATTTAGAGTTCTTCTCAGCCATAGAAGTACTCTTACCAGAAAACTGCAAACTGGCAAAGACTCCTCTGTTATAAAATTTAGTTTGTTTTATGAAGACAAGGTATCTTAATCTGTTTTGGATTCGGAATATGTACTATGGTGACAAAAGTGGAGTGGAGTTAAGGAAGAAGATAGGCCTAAAAAGTTTTTGGCCATTTTAGATTCATGGAGCAAGTGATTCTGTCCTAACATTATATAGTCTACTTATTAACTGTTCCAGCAACTTTACCAGGTTTAGCATGTGGAGCAGAATGGTCTTTTTCTATATTGAAAAGAATAAAGACCTACTTACGAAATACGACGAGTAATGAACGGTTGACAGGTGTTTCTCTAATGTCTAAGCCTACTCATTATAGCTACTGCTATAATTATACGATCAGAGCCGAGCCGAACGGAGGCTAATTTTTCCAGAGGTATTCTTTCTGTGTATTTATGGGAGTGGCTATATAAGAGCAGAGCAGACCCGCGCAGAGCAGAATTTTTTCCATGCTCTGAAAGCATATTGGAACGGGTCGGCTAGGCTCGGCCCCGCTCTGCGCGGATCTGATAGATATAGTAACAGGTTCCGACCAGAAATAACGTTCTGTCTCTTTCGTCAACAATCGGGAAAATTCGTGATGAAATTCTCCAAATGTCTGGATAAATCAAGTAAATATTCGTATAGCATGTCTGTAAATTTATATCAAAAGCAGTGACATTTTTAAAAAAATAGTTAATTCTTTTAAATAAAATACATTTTTTCTAAAAAAATGTTTTACTACATTACCATATTTTAAACTCAAATACAAAATACATATGAAACACAAATGTACAAAATGTCCCCTTAACGTTCTTAAATCATAAAAACCCCTTTAAACAAATGTAGTGGAAAAGATAACCAGCCTACCCTAACTTATCTGCATATCTTTAAATAAAAGGCATTTTAAGAAACTGGCTTTGTTGAAAAGGTATCTTTATTTATAATTAAATGACTCAAATAAAAAAAAAAACAATCTTACAAAAAGTAACAGTGATACAGTAGACTAATATTTATCAGAATGTGTATATATGTCATAGTTTTAATAAATTAGATATAACAAAGCATCAAACGCAATAATATACTTTTACATGCAGATTACTTGAAGCTGTTAAAAATTTACCAAAGGACTTGGTTGTTACAAAACAATATTGACTCTTTGATGTCGGAGTAGAACCTAAAACTATATATATTTAAGTCTTTATGAATGTTACCTGCAAGAAACAGTGATAATTTTAACCCTGGTTTTTATTATGAAATTGGTAATACTTAATTGACATAGGTAATACTGGACTAATCACAACAGACGCATGTTTCGTTTTATTCTTTAGTTTTAATTACTTTGATACTTCTGTTATATGACAACCGTGTATATGAAACTGACAAAAATCAACTACAACTTGTTTATTATGATGCTTTTCGAAATTATTAGCCTATGCACAATTTAAGTTTAACAATATTGTTTCTATTTACTTGTCGCTTTTGATTGATGGAATGTATCAATATTTTTCTTTGTTTTTTCCTCATCCAACACATTCATCAAAAATACTTCGTCGGTGTCCGAGCTTCTTCCATGGTGATTTTGCAATTCACCAATTCACGGCAGTTGTGACAGTAACAGGAAATCCAGAGTAACTGATGGTGAGGTGGAATGCGCGCGCATCCTTCTGACTCATGTCGGAACGGTGCTGGTCTGTTAGATTTAGCCACTTCTGCGGAATTCCGAGACGGACCGGGTCGGCTCTGATCATATAAGTATAGCTGTATCTTATCCAGTCTCAATCACGGCCACCGATGTTTTAAATGTCATGGCTAAACAGTTAAATCGCAGATCGAAGTTATGAAAAGTTGGCCTACATATTAATTTTAATTTTATATATTCTTCGCCCTACTGGAGAACTTTAAATCATAATCTAATTTAAGTTACTTACGTCTCTGTTCTCAGTTTATGCTGATTTTCTGTACACTACGGCCGTTTCGGATTTTTATTCAGCCATTGTCACGTGTGTATAGTATCCGTAGAATTGTACTTCGTCATAATTTTGTTAAACAACACATCTAAATATCACAAGTTCGACATTTTTGACATTTAAAATTTTAAAAACATTTAACAAACATTCACAACACTGATATTAACATATAATTAGTCACTTTAATTTATTATGTTAGGCAGTAACATGCTTTCTCTGACTATTCCGGCTGAGATTGAAATTGAACTCTAATTTTATATTATTATTTTAATTTAATACCAATTGTATAATTTTTTTTTACATTGACATATTGTGTTTTATTTTCTTTATTTAAATGTTTGACTTATTTAGCTTTTCTTTGTATTATTTCAATTATTTACACATTCAACTAATTTTTTATAGTCTAGTTAATTATATTTTGTACTTGAGTATTTTTTTTAAATATTTAATAAAAAAGTTGTATTTTTTATATAAAAATATTTTTGTGCATTTCTGAGGTAAAAATGGTATCAAAACACTGATTTCAGTTTAAAAATTTCCAATAATTTCCTGGACCTCGCCTTTCCTTGGCCTCTGGATAGGCTACTTTAAGCCAGAACTCCCTCCTCCCCTTTACAAAATCCTACGTCACTGATGGAGTGCGTCTATCCGTGTATATAAAGTGCATCTGTTGTTAACTTATATATTGTTGTTGTAATGCATAAATGAATAATTTTCATATGTACTACTTAGAGACCTAATTTATATTTGTAATACCAGATTTGTTTATATGCTTGAACAACAAAGACAAGGAATAAATAAATCAACGATTTTATGATTTACTTATGGGAATCAAAATTCAATTCCACCTTTCAAAGCTAAGCTTGTCAAACGATAATTTGCAAGGCACATTTTATGGTTGGCTGAAAGAGCACCTATTTAATGTTTTGGATGAATACTTAGAATTGTGAAACTGATATTGAGTAAGCCTGGGCTTCTTTCATGTTATTTTTAAAATTGAATGACTAATTAAGACCTGTATGTGATAAAGTCCATTGCAGTGTGTGTATATGTGCTGAATGACCAATAAGTGTTCTGTTCCGTCGTTTCCTCGGTTCATTGCACCAATCATAATTTATAATTGTTTTTGTTGTCGTAATTTTTTTTAAGTATCTACACTCTCAGCTTCCCTCCATACGTTTATAATTGAGGGCTTGCTATATTTTATTCTTATTGTATAAATGTAATAATTTTGAAATTTGTCTAGCTGTGTTCTGTAATCATTTTAACGGGAGCAACAAAAGGTCTAAATGGCCAGTAGATAAAATCACCTTGTAAACACATTAACAGCCAAACAGAAGGACGAGAGATATCTCTTAATCGTTATCTATTAATAACACTCGGACACGAAGAAATCCAACAGTTCAGCCTGACGCACGTAAATGTGAGGATCTATATCAACAATATCTACTCACACCTGCGAGTACTTTTCTAAAGGTACCATGGGATTTACACGAGGAAATATCTACGATCTTTTAGTAATACTTCTGCTAGCTAAGGTGAGGAAATTTGTAACACTTAGTTTTGTTAGCATATCATTTATTAAAAAAAAAACTATTCAAACAATACACTGACTTTACAGGACTGGAATTGATATTAAAAAGTAGAAAGATTTTAGTTTTAATACAATATCTAACTACAAATTACAATACACTATATTTATCCTAAGTGACGTTTCGACAACAAGATTGTCATCATCAAATTTAAAGTTTCGTAGTCTTATGCCGGTTACAGCTTTTATAACAACTTTTGTGCAAATTAGTGTACATTTGTAAATACAATATTCACAAGGAGAGAACTATGCGTGCTTCTCGCGTCAACCGTTTGCTACCTCCATCACACATTTCATATTTTCTTCTTGAGGATTAAACCTCGGAGCTATTGTGGTAAATAGTATTTATTGCCTAGATAAAAGTATACGTTTATGATATAACAAACAAGTCAAATGAACCATCACTTAGACGTTACTCCTAAACGAAAACCTAACCTATTCATCCCTTAGGAGTCACTTCTAATCGATAACCTAAACTAACGATAATTTAGACGTTACTCCTAAATGAAAACCTAACCTAAATTAATCATCACTTAAGCGTTACTCCCAAACGTACACTTAAGCTAATCATCACTTAAGGGATATCGCTAAAAAAAAACCCAATCTAACCTGTCACTAAAGTGTTACTCCTAAACTTAAAACATAACCTAACCATCAGATTGTGTAGGTTCGAACCTAGTTATTTTTTATCGATTTACCTACTACACACACTGCTCCCCCATCTTTATTATTATAAATAGAAGAGTCCGTTATAATTTACTTCTTTATATGGGAGTATACGAGAAATTTAGGGAGAGTGGTTTTCTAAACAGTATATTTACAACGGTTAACCATTTTAAATATAGTGATTTAAATCTCATTTTACAAAATACTAGAACAATTAAATACTTATTGTTCTCTTTATTTTTACCTTTTTCATAATCACTGATAATTTCTACGTAGTTACCGAAGAAACATTTCAAGGTAAAATACTTTTAAGAAGTGGTTGGAAGTGACGTCATGAAACCTATATAAGCACAATTTCTCCAACTACGTTTTAAGTGTTATGCAAGGAATGCTTTAAACTTGGCTATTTGGGTTAAAATTGTCATACAATATATTTGATCTGATCCATTTTTCTTGTATTGAGGAATTAGAGAAGTCTTTTTCAAACAAATATAAAAATAAATAATTGAAATTTATGGAGTTTTAGATAAAGTGATTTTTTTTACGTTTAAGCAACGCATAAGTGTTCATAGCTCTACAACTACTTCACCAGTTTTAATATTATAGGTCCACTAATAACATAAAATATACTTTCAACTTTTGAATTGAACGGATTTTGGTTAAACTTTGCAAAAATCCCACCTGTTAACATATATACTTTACCTGTGTTTAAAACTTAATAAAAATCTGATCAGTAGGATGCAAGTAATCTGGCAGAGAGTTTGTTTTATATATACATTAGAGATTGTTACATACAATTTATTTAAAAAAAAATCAATTTATTCAATTTATCAAAGAAACGATTTTATTCAGTTATGATTATAGTGGCATCCTAACCTTGGCTGTTGAAGTTAGTACATGTGAAGAATAAAAACATTCAAGTCAGCAGTTAAAACATGACGTAGAATTATTTCAAAATAGACTGACGACATTCACTGTTAAAATACGTTCAACGTACTCGCTTTAATGCTATGGCATACTTAAAATCCACCGCAAAGATTTCGTCATAAAATCGGCCAAGTTTCAAATTTGAAATCGTGACGATTAAACATTCCAAGTGGAAAGTGAAACTGGCCAATTTGTCAACAACTACACGCACAGTTTACCAACCGAATAACTTTCAGTACGATAGAACCTGCTTAGCAGAATCGGACTGGCGATAAAGTTCTCCTCTGGCATCCATAAAACACATGCGATTCCCAAACTCTCTTTACACCAATAATATCTCCGCTACCTATAAAGTAACATACAGTAGTCAGAAGATATGTGATTGTCCATTAAATTTTTCAACCCCGTCAATAGGTAAACTACATGAAGAAATGTACGTGAAATGTTTGTAGCAATTAATTCGATAAATTTTTGTAGTAGCATTTCATACATATTTGTAACATCTTCCAACTTTAAATCACATTTTTTAGTCTTTTACAACTGTTTCCTTTAATTATCCAGAGTATTTAAATAGCCGCTTTTACTGACTCGGTGCACAAGAGAAAATGTCGATATATAGCGCTAAAATATAAAAACAACTATCCAGACCACACTGAACCACCAGATTCAGATTCACCCACATAATATAATATTATGTATTATAAATATTAATACAAATCCTTTAATATCACCTTAAAATAAACAAACAATACTAACACTTTTATCATTTGAATAGAGATGGAGTACAGCGAAGAGTTTTTGCCACTAGCTCAGTCGTGGTGATTATGATACCATCGATATAGTTACGCATCGGTTCGGTATCGATATATTGCTTCCGATATTCATTGATAAATTAGTATTGTAAGAAACAGTTGAGTACCATAAATGTCAAAAACCAGGAAAATTTACAAACAACATTTATTTAAATTTCAACAAACAGAATAAACTAAATGAAATTAAAACATGAAAGCCGCTAGTGCGCGTTTAAAAACGCAGTCTTGGATAACTACATCTGTTAATGAAAAAACAAACAAATAATTTGTAGCCTATTTAGTAAATTCTACTACACTTATTGAGTCTGGCGAACACAGTCTATGAAAAATATTGGAAACAGGCATATAAATATTACAACAGAGAACAGTTAGTTGGCAACAAAAGTAAAGGGATAGTTTGTAGATGGGCGTGGGAGACCTAGAGTCATATGGAAGGCAATGGATTTAGCAATGAACTACCTGATAATTTAGTTCAAGGTTGGCATCTTTACACTTAAATAACATTTTCATTAATTTTATTTTCTAAGTTTTTCATTGACATGGAGAATCCTAAAATTAACAAGTTAATAAACTGTAAGGAGAAAATATATAACATGCAAAAAAGTGGTGTTTATAAGCTTATATGTAAAATGTGCAATGCAGCTCATGTAGGCCAAACAAGCCGTAGTTTTAAATGTAGGTTAAGTGAACACGAGAGAAGTTGGGTTGGGTCATAATGACTCTAGCTTTTCCTAAACCATTTAAAAATTCATTTAGTATCAGATTGTTCAATAATTTTAGTTTTAATGAATAAAGTTATAGTTTAAATGCATTAGAAATGTTAGAAGTTAAGAGAATATTTTGTATGTTTACGCAGTCGTGCTCTCAGGAAATCATATAAATTGAATTTAAATTGCAATGAGTTTTCAATACGTTTAAAAATTCGTACAATAAAACCAGCAGTTTTCCCCCAATGAATTAGTTTCAGTTAGAACTGAAGTATTTGCCTACCATGAGCCTACCATGATTTGTCTTAAAGCCTACCATGAGTGAGCCTTATCCTACCGGTCCTCTCATCTCCAACGTTCCCCCCTTCGCTATAACCACAAAATCTCTCTAGTACCCATCGTTTTAGGATCACTAAGCACAAAATCCGTCTTTTTCTTGTACGTCTTTACGTTTTTATATAGTTTTGCTTACGGCCCATTATAATCGTTGCGTTTTAATAAATCTTACGACGATTCAAGGGCATGCAATAGCAAAAAGAAACAGTGCCACACAGCTTTTTGCAGTTTTAACAACATTTTATGTTTTTTTTCAAAATAAACTTTTTTAAAGTTGTTCACAAACAAGTATAACTCTTCATTACAAAAATGGCAAATTTTTAAATATGTTTGCTTGAAAATAAGACAAAAAATATGATTATAATTTAATTACTTAAAAACAGAAAAATGTTGAAATGACTTAAGTTACCTATTGATTATAAATTAGGCCCTAATGTATTCAAGTGGTTTTGCATACACTTAAATACTATTTGAAAAGCCTAGTTCTGCCCCACCTAAAAATCCATGGTTTATATGGTCCTTCTAAGTAAATAATAAACACGAAAATTTTCTTCTACATATCCTTATAATGTATTTTGAACGGTTTAGCCTGCGTTAAATGGCCGGCTTAAAAAACTTTTAACTTTTTAAATCATGGTTCAATCACATTTTTAAAACAATATCATGTTTAACCAACCCCACGACAACGGACTTCAGAGCTTAAAACTTCAGTTACAAATTCATTTAAACAGGATAAGCCGTTTGTCAGTTAAATTTTCGCCTTAGATTACTTTCAAATACACGTTAGAAAACAAATGTTTGATTCTATTACTATTTTTAGGTTTCTTCAGGTGAGCCAAACTATCCATACGGGCCTTATAATGAACCTGGAAGACCACCATTCAGAGGAAACATGTATCCCAACGAACCAGTTTTGGGTAACGTTGTACCACAATGGAATAATGGATACAACGTCCCACCTCCACATCTGTTTAGCAACAGACCACCTGCAGTACCAGTTGCAGTACCAGAAAATACTTTCAATCCGACAAACGTCAGACCTGCTCCAGGCTTTAATACATTCGACAACACTGGTCCCTATGAATGCAGTGCTCCGATAGAGATTGTATCTTACGAATCTAGTATAGATGAACCTCCACGAGAAGAATACAGCCCGAAATCGCGTATAGAAATTCCAGAAGCAACAAGATCTATTTTACTAAAAGCACTGATTGCGTCTCTTAGTAATATGAAAAATAAGAATTGTACTAATCCAGTAACCGATTGTGGTAAATCGTCAGTCTACATTGAAGAAGTCGTAGTACCTTGTGGTTCTCCAGATCCAGTTACTGTCTCTGGACCGGTTTCCTTTATACCAATCACGCCAAATTATTCACCCTGTCCTGAAGAAGAATACTTCAGTGAACCTTACACTATACCTTATGAAAACACTCCACTAACATTCACACCTGAAGTGTCTACACAAGAAGTAGTTCCCTATGTCGCCTTTGAAACATTACCTTCAGGCACTCCTGGAGGGTACGTCTGCGAAGAAATCGAAATATATTCACCGCACGCAGATACTTCTAATGGATTCTACACATTGCCTCCAGGGAGTAGTGCAGACATTACGACGGTTGGAGTATCCTCAACTCCTGTATATTTTCAAGAACCCTACAATTTCCACAATACTCCAAGTAATTACAATTCTGGAATCTCCATAGCTGACTCGACAACTTCTACCAGTTCAGGAGGTATCCTTTATGGACCTTATTTCCATCCCGGAGGTCCTTTCTCTGATCACACCCATAACCATTCCTCCACAGGTTGTAACTCATCACCACACACATTGCCCGTACAGTCAGTCTCTTACGGCCATCCTCATATATCACGCTGTATGTCCGTTTCTCCAAATGAAACTCTTTCTGGTAACGCTAGTTTGCCTTACTTTATAAACGGGTCATTGCCTCAAACTCCTATAACCATAATGGAGATAGTTTCCTGCACAGCTCATGTTGTCTCTTATGGGACGGCTGTTACGATTGGGCCACCTGGTTTCTGCGTCTCTATAAATCCCCACGTGCAAAATGAAAACACCACCATTTACCCAAACAGTACAACGTGCACTAATCCAAAAACAACGAATATTCCGGAAACTTACACATATATTCCTGAAACGTACACTTATATACCTGAAACGTACAATAATATTCCGGAAACTGATTCTTATTTTTATGACACACCAGAAAATAGACCCTGTCCAAGTTCTTATTATAATTGACTTAACTCTTGATTGATCCTTAAAAAATAGTTTCTAAAATTCTATACAATAAGTATATAACTATATACAGATTTTGTCATTCAAATTACAATATACTACGTTGCTATAACAATATTACCATTCTCAAAATCTATATAGAGTTTATAACTACAATAATAATAGTTGATTTTTTTATCATTTTCAGCAAAACTGTTTAAAAAACAAGACAATGATATCTGTTTTTTTTTTTTAGTAAGATGATCATCATGTGATTTTATGAAGATTGATTATTTTGTTAGTTATTAAGTAATTTAGCTATAGCTTTTATATTTGTTAAGATTTTGTAAGTTTGTTTCTTTTTGTACATGAAAAATATATTCAAGATGTTTTGTTTATGTAAGAAGTTGTTAATATTTTATAGCATCCTTGTCCTTTAGGGGTAAAATTTACAAAAGGAATCCACGTCATATTACGGAAGAGATAAGTAAATAAATAGGTCTAATAAGGTATTTATTTAGAATTCCACTATAATGGTTGTTTCGAATTTAGCTTCTCTATTTTAGGTTTTTGCTTTTTCCTTGTTAGGGAACTGAATAAATAGAACACAAATTCTGACAATTTATAAGTTAATTTACTCAAACTCGTGCCATTGAAAATTTAGTCCTTTTCAGTTACAGTAAGCCAAGTTAACAAATCGAAGAATAAAGTATTTGTTTTCATATACACTCTGAAGAAGGTAACAGATTGCTTGACGTTTAACGTTAGAGTGCAGCTTGTGAAAACAATAATATTTTCCATATTTTAACTATCGTCATTAATGTAATGATTGTAGACGTACCCAACAAAGCGTGTTATAAATTATTGTTTACGGTTCATTTTTTACTTAAAACGTAACGAATAAACAAAATATTATAAAGAAATTTAAATACATTTTTCCGGAATAAAAATTTGTTGGTTATTTCAGGCTATTTTGCTTTACTAGATTGCCTCGGTATCTGACAAAAAGTTTATTTTATTTTAAATGGAAATGCTACCGACAAACGACGAGAAGATTATTACTTATAACCAGATACAGAGCTGAGATATTTCATAAATCATACAGTGTGAAAGCATTTTGGTTTAGAATTCATTGCCAGAGAGATTGAAATGTATCAATGATCGTGTTTAATTCAACAGCCTTTGGGTTGTTTGTTTTGCGATCGTTTTGGATGGTTTCGGGAGCTAGGGCGGTTTTTGTGCGTTTTGGAGGATGTCTTGAAAGTGTTATTTTCTGTATAGTATATATAATTTTCATTTCAGTTATAGTTTACTTTACATGTTTTTACATTTAGTTTTTGGAATTTTTGTACATTGTGTTTTAGAAGTGATTATTATTTTATAGTTTTGTATTTGTTTATTAATTTTTGTGAGAACAGCCAACTTTGCCTAAAAAACATAGCTTTCATTATTATTACCAAGCGAGCTTAAACCTATGGCTTCGTATCACTGAAGATGATAACATTGTAGTTGAAACGCGTTTTAATAAATGCACGTATTATTTGTTTGAATACTTGTTTGATTCTATAAAGTACGTTATCTCACATGCAAAACTCAAAATGTATTTGTTGTAGGGATGAGGTATTTATAACGTGTAAATGCTTTTAGTGGAACTAAGGTCCCTTGGTGGTTGTAAAGACAAAAGACAAATATAATTTCAGAAATATGACGCTAAACTAAGAAAAACTAAAGAACTCTCGGGTATTTTTATATCTATAAAAATATATAAACCTAACTTTCAATTTAGTTATGGAAGATAAAATAAAAGTTTAATACAATAGAATTTATATTTATATTTAACAAAAAAATATTTAGCTTATAAATTACTTGGAACAAATTATCACACACATTTATTCAACACAAATTCCAAAAGTTCCAGTAGCAAAGCCAATGTTGCCACCTCGTGTCGAAGCCAACCAAAACAGAATATTGTATACTATGATAATTTTTCACGCGAATGAAGATTGATTTTGAATTTATAAAATATGACCAAAATTTGATACGTTAAAGTAGCGTTTCAAACTGGCAAATTAGGCCCAGTAAAAAGTTGGCATAGTTTTATTAGTGACAGCTGGTGTTTGAATTATGATGTAGTAAGCCTGTTGCTTTGTTTGTGTCTGCTATTACCTAACTTAAACAACAGTTGTTCGTAAAGAATAATTACAAGATTCTAAAGTTGCCAAATCGGTTGCTATGGTAATAAATCTAAATGCTTTCAAGAAACGAGTGTTGGTTCAGTTTCTATGGTCCAACCTAAAATTTGGTTAAACTTATCATCAAAATCAGCTGTTTTATTTCTAATATGTAACAACAGATTTTTGACTTATAATACCGTAAGCTTTTTTTTCTTTTTTTTTTGGGTTTGTTTTTATTTTGTTAACCTAACATAACAAATTTTGTTGCGAAAAAATAAGTGTTTCTAAATTTTCTAAGTTGGTTGTAATGGTAAAGAATGTAAATGCATTTAACAATAGATGGTTAAGTATGGGCCATATCTAGAATTGTGTTGCTAATAAATGTTTTGATTCAAATCAGTTGTTTTATCTGTTATAGGTGTGGGAGTGAACCCCATATTTTGACCATTTTCAATTTAAAAACCAATATACAGTATTGCAAAATACGTTCTTGGTAAACACTTACTTTCTACATAGTGGTATGAGGTACCTTAAAAGTCTTAAGGCTCTTATCTAGCTGTCATAGTTTTGACTGTAAGTTGATTATGAATCAGTCAGTCAGGACTTCTTTTATATATACTGTACATAATATATTTAGCCTATTTACTAATGTAAAAAAACTTTAAATTCTTTTGAATAATTATCGCTATAATTCATGGAATAGAAACATGCTTATATGTTTAAAGCACTGTTCTATGTTTACTCAACTATGGCAGTTTAATTATAATATATGTTGCAATAAATAACCAATATTGCAAGCTAGTTTCACAGTAAGAAGAGAAGCTTGCTGGTGTGTGTTGTTTGAATTTACTTCACACTTACCAATCGATAAGTTGAGAAACTTACCAATTGATAGTTTGCCAAAAGATTAACTTGACAAGCTGCTTCATTTACCTCGAAAAACATGAAGTATTTTCCCCGGCCAAGCCCGAACTCAGAGCAAACTAGTTGTGCATGTCAATACCGGTTAAGATAAACTAAGACAAACTAGTTTGTACAAAGTGCAGTAATATAAACTATTTTATCTTGGTTTTATCTTAAAATAAACTAGGTTTTCTTCAAATTGAATTTGGCCGGAACATAACTCATTATTACGATCAATTAGAAAATGAACTACCGTCGCAGATGAGGGGTCCTGATCCAAATTATCTGAAATGTTTTGTTAAACAATATGTTTTAGAATATTTTTTGTGAAAGTTTTTTTCTGTAACATACCCCCCCCCCACCCATGAATTACACACATGGCAAGCAAACGAATCGGTAACGAGGTATGGCTACAACATAACCGGATGCTATACAATGTTTTATATTTATTTCTTCCCAACTTTAATATTATCCCTTTCAATATACCTCCCTCGATCCTTACACCATCCATCGGTCAAGGCAGTGTTTGAAGTCATTTTCGAAAAGCATGTTCATGGTCTCCATCGCGTTTTCATTTGCAGCTTCAACTAACTGAAATCTTATTTCTTTCAGAACAGATTCCAACCATTTCGATCAGAAAAAGTCTCACATTGTAAGTTAGCGTGAATAGCGTGGATGTTCCAACGCAACTAATTCACCTTCAGCCAAAATGTTTTGACAGATAATGCAGTGTGGGCCAGGGTGTTTTTCTGATGACGAATCCATGACTTGTTTTTACCCAACTCAGCTCGTTTGCTTCTTACTCGTTGACGTAGAATAGTTATGTACTCAAGGTAGTTTTGCTGATTCAGTTTGATTTTCAGGTACATACACAATTGTATGTAGAAAGCTCAATCACCACTACTTTACGTTTTGATTTTTTCATTCCAGCTTTATTCCATCTCACTGAATTAATTGGGCTCTTCCAAATCATTAGTAAAAAACTACGCTCCATGACATTCTATCATTTTTTCCAAGAGTTTGTGATAATTTTTATTGGTTTCGTAAGTGTAACACACATGTAATTCGAGAATCCTTTTTTTCTGGTGGAGATTCTTGGCCACCATGTTTAAACACACTTTCTTAATGTTAAAATGTTTTACATAAAGAACATATATCGCATACCCAGACGTTTATGGTAAGACGGCGGAAGTAAAGCAAACAGTAGTTCACTTCCTTTAAAACTGGCAGAATATCACTAGTTAGGCCTATCTGTTCTTCGACTTTCAATTATTTTGCAACTTCTTACTACAATATTTAAATAAATCTACCAATGGACGTATTGAGTTCGTCATAATTATAAATGCATTGTCTTACGTCATAATACGCTAAATGGTTAATTTGATTTTGATTCCTTTAAAATACCCCCCCCTAAATAAGTAATTTTCAGCAGTGGCAATGAATTTTCCCTTTTGCTTTTGTGTTTTTGTAAATTAGAAAATGATGAAATATAGACCATGTTCCCGAATTTTATTAATATGACTACTACTTTTACTAATTTAACGCATTGTCTCATTGATGATTTGGAATATAGTTTCCTAATGCTTATCATAATGGAATTTGCAATAATTTAAAACGTTCCACCTCTTAGGAAACCCATTTTCTGCCTTTTAGGGTTTAAACCAAAAAAAAATGTAAACCAAAACCATATTGCAAATATATTGATAATGTATCGTATGAGAATTTATTAAAGCATCCTTACTATAACTAGTTTAATTGGGAAAATTATTCAAATTAATTAAATATTTCAGTGTTTGATGCTTTTATTGTGTGTGTTTGCTTAACCGTTAAAGATATATTATAACAATGGCAACAACGAATGTATCTCTTAGGGTTTTCTTTTAATGATTTGCAAATGAGTTATGAGAAATAAAAGAAAGTGAACTCAATCTGCTATTATTTGAGAGTATATATTTATAGTGGTGTACGTTTGGTATGCAATTGATTTCCATAACATTCGATTATTTATGACTTACTATCTTTGAGATCATATTTCACTGTGTTAATTCTGATATCGTCTTCATTAATATCTAATTCGATATTTTTCTTGCATGGTATATTTTATATGATTAATTTAAA
>JAGFPH010000704.1:324936-339075 GCA_018207615.1 Philaenus spumarius
AAAAAAAAAAAAAAAAAAAAAAAAAAAAAAAAAAAAAAAAACTGATAAACCAGGGGAAACTCCAAATTATGAGATTTTTTTCAAAGACGAAAAATGCATTCTTATTTTTCATCAATAGGTCCAAATACCAAGTTCATTGTTTGCAACTTAGCATGCCTATTTAGTGGTATAAAATTTGTTTGCTTTATTTCGGAACTATTTTATTTTATTAATTGACCATTATAGATAATAATATAATAATAACATATATTTCTAAATCAATTTTCCTTACCTTCCGACAACTCTGAGCGACATAAATAACCGTTAAGGCAAAGGTAATTTATTTTGTCGTACGTATTCGTTGTAGTTAAATTTTTGCGTATAGAAACTAATAAATGTCAGGATTAAATTCTCAAGCTGATGGCACTATCCACGACGTGCCCTAACGTGTTACGATAACAAAATCTATTGATTTATTATTTAGTTCATTAAAGGGAACGAATAGTCTACCACTACCTATGGACACGAGACGTCATGTTTACCTTACTATGATAGCGGCGGACGGTGTCATGATAATGGAAGTTGAACTGTTTTCTTTAGGTAACACGTGGAAATTGGACATCGTTCCAAGAAACATAAACGGACATGAGATGTGAGGTTAAAATTGTAAAAGGTTTAACGATGTGTTAAGCTGTTTAGTAATAGTTAATCACAGTTGGTAGAATTTAATCTTTGAAAGGAAAATACGTCGAGTAAGCTTTTTGCAGAGTTGTTGATATTAAAGTGCAAGACACAAATTGTACACATGAAATGTTGGTATGTATGGTACGACGAAATACTTTGATATTACATATCATTACAAGTTTCATTGTAATTTAATATTTTGTTAATGTCAACTTGCTGTGGTTTTCTATATAATAATTAACCGGCAACGTGCAAGATTCTATTCATAACTAAAAAAATAACTATGTAGGTATTTTATTTACCCTTGCACAATAAACTCGTAGAAACTTTAATTGCTAAAATAACTACTGTTAGAATCACATTCAATTAATTTATTCAAAACGAGAAGAAATTCCAGGTTATTATGTCTTTTCAACGGAAAGAACTTTCGTCCTCAGCTGTCATCTTCAGGTTTAAATACCGAATTCATTGTTGTAATTAGCACTCCTATTTAGTAGTTAAAACTATGTTTGCTTTGGATTGGAACAAGTTTATTTGATCAAGATTGACAAGCATCAAGGACTCCGGCCCAAAGTTGTACGGTACCGTATGCTATTCATGACAACAACAACAACTCTGTATCTTATTTAAACACATACAATAACCGCGTAGAAACTTTAATTGCTAAAATAATTATTGTTAGTATTACATTCAATTAATTTGTTCAAAATGTAGAAAACTCCAGATTATAATATGTTTTTAACTTAAAGACGTTTCTTCCTTAGTTTTCATCACCAGGTTTAAATACCGAGTGCACTTTTGACAACTAAGCAAGCCTATTTTTTTAGTTAAAATTAATTTTGCTTTGGAATCGTTTTATAAGATTAAGATTAACTCGCATCTAGTGTTCCCTAACGGCACAGTCCCGCAATTTTTGCAAAAATTATATTCATAACACGTTACACAATAATCAAAAAAATATTCGTAACTAATCAAATAAAAAAACAAAAATAAAACAAGTAAAACCTGACGACCCCAAACACACCTAAATAAAGCAAACGAAAAACGGACTGATACACAGAAGAAACCCATTGTACAGCTACCCCTATACAATACATTTAAATTACATTAACTTCCTACAAGCTAGAGAGCTGAAATTTAGATTTTATTATTCTTAGGTCTTATGTAATAAGGTAAAACCATTTGGAATTTGATTATTGGGTCTAAAGGGTGAAATTTGAAAAGTACAATTAAAAATAATTCCACAGTGCAGGTGAACCACTGAATTTCCAAAATTATATTTATTTATGTTATGTATCTAATGCATACAATATATCTATTAGTTCAAATATTGCCAAACACTGCAAACTCTTAACTCTATTGATCATCTGTACAAACAGCTGATAAGATAAACCAACTTTTGTGTGTACCGGCATTATCGGATCTGATTTTATGCAGGATTGGGACCGCTAATCTCTCTGTCTTCTAGACTCGTTTTAAGTGTTATATATAAGCCATTTTCCATGGGCGTTGTCCCGGCTACCTCTAGTTTTGTTTTCTCATAAAGTTATTAAAGGTTAATTTAAGTTTAATATTCTTGTTATTGTCTATAGTACTTCAAATAGTGTCAAGTGCGGGTTTATGGACGCGAGTGTCGTGATAAGTTTTGGGCTGGCCAGCCATTTCAACGGACCACGGTTATCGCCCGTTTACGATATTAGAAGAAGAAAACCTTACGGACAAGTTAGTGTGAAGTGGAACTAAAGTGGAGTTTTTTAATATGGTAAAAGAAACCTCGGTCCTCTGATCTCCGTTAACGTAAGTACATATTATGATCTATCCAACAAATAGTATTTTACGAAATATTAATAACATTACTCAACATTTTGGTCCTACCGCGGCCGGATCTAGTTAATAATTAACTAGTTATGAATCAGTGTAATTTTTTGGAAAAGGTGTATGAAAGTATGCCATTTCAAAACCGCCATTTTATTTCTTTGTATTATGAAACTCTACAACTCTACTCTTGTTAAAAGCAAACCACATGTTCTCTTACGCTTGTGTAACTAACTTAACAATTTCACCACGTCAACAACAGCGCCAACTCAGCCGTCTTGTTTCAATTCTAAAACCAGTGCTCCACTAATAGCTGATTTTCATTTGTTTTTAACAGTTGTTTGCAGTCTTTAAATTGGGCAATATTTTGTTTTGTATTAATATTTTTTCTGCTCTGCTTAATACAAGTGAATTATTATTATTGCATTCTTGAACACATTAAATGATGAAAAGCTATGAACTTATGATCAATTGAACTATTAAGAGACATTTCTCACTGCTCACTATTCTCAATTTAGTAATATTGAACTTTGTATATCAAGATAATGAAGTGTAATTAATTATCAAAATAATACTTCTGTGGACATAGGATTTCTACAAGACAATCATATGTTCTCACTCAGTTTATTAAACAAAATACTTGTAGTTATAAACTGTTGACACTTTTATAAATATTCTATTGTGCTCAAATATTTCCTCAATAGATCCTAATAATATTTTGCCTATTTTTGGCCTATCTTGTATACTTTCAGAACTTGTATCAGTGGTCATTGAAAATTATTTATCCTATTTTATTGTAAATAATTTGTGCTTAACCTCAAGTTGACTTACCCTATTGTACATATATAGGCCTAACCTTGTGGGAAAAAAATAGTGCATTTTAAAATCAATAAATTAACGTTAATGTCTTTTTGTGAATAACTCTACAAACATGGCCAAATCACTTCCAGTCGTGAAAGCAAAAATGGAGAATGTGTTTTCACAGATTCAATTGATCTATGATCTTACAAAAAAAACTTCTGACAAAGATATTCTTCAAAAATTCCTTGTGCGCGCAAAATCTGTCTGCAAGCTTCGCCAAGAATTTTCTGATGCTTTAGACCTTTATCATGAACTTGAATTAGCTAATGACTCTGAATTTAAGCCTAATTATTCATCTCTCAATAGCACAGATGAGTTAGTGGATTATATTAATGCTAACCTAACCTCGTTGGAGAACAAAATGCAATCCAAGAGTAAGAGCGAACCTCCCCCTGTACAAACATCAGTGGTTCGTTTACCCAAGCTCGAACTAAGACATTTTAGTGGCGAGCCTCTAGAATGGGTGTCTTTCATCAATTTATTTGAAACAAGCATAAATAAAAATTCTTCTTTGGCTCCCGCTACAAAGTTTCAATACTTGCTAAGTGTTCTCTCTGGTGATGCCTTAAATTTGATTAAATCTCTACCAATTTCTGACTCTAATTACACAGTGGCTTATTACCTTTTGAAAGGGCGCTACCATTCACCAAGGAGACTTATTACTCTTCACCTAAACCAATTTTTTGACTTACCTTCTGTAAATCATTCTCCAAACCAAATGAGAAAATTTGTTAACTCATATAATGAAAACATTCAAGCTCTCAAGGGATTAAAACTGGACATTACTCACAAGAATCCCCTTCTATCTGCCATGGTTCTTAGAAAATTGGACAGTGATCTCAGAAAACGGTTAGAACATTTCCGTTCACTTGATTCCACCGTTGAAGGTGGGGATGCCCCTGTCTTACCTGACATGGCAGACATAATAAAATTTCTCCATCAAGAATGCAACGAGATTGAAGATGCTAGTCTGCACTCTACTCCCTTCTTAAAATCTGCTTTTGCAGAGTCAAACCGGGACTATGTGTCCAAAAACAAATATTCTAAAGTCAACAGAAATCACAAAGTCTCTCTAATGGCCTACAACACGAGTGAAAATAAACTCAGTAATTAAAAACCTCTTCAATGTTTTGTTTGTCACAAAACTGACCATAAGGTTTATACATGTCCCACATTCAAGATTAAGGATCCTAAAGCCCGTTTTCAAATCGTTAAGGAAAACAAACGGTGCTCTTCATGTTTAGGCAACCACAACCTCACTGACTGTAGGTCAAAGTCAAGTTGTTTTACTTGCCACAAAAATCACCACTCATTACTTCATTTTGAAGAAAACCAAAAGCCTATACCTCAAATTCCATTTCAAAAAACTTCTCGAACTTCACAGGAAATGACACCTGCAGTTACCATGACCTGTCAAAATAATGGTCATTTACCTCAGCACTCTACCACAGTCTTATTAGGTACTCTACTTGTGAAACTCACTTCTGCCAGTGGAATCACTCATGTATTCCGTGCTCTCGCTGACTGTGGCAGTCAGTCATGCATTCTTACTGAGCGAGCAGTTCAGCTGTTATGTGCTCCCCGCATCAAAAGTACTCATAGTGTTGTAGGACTTTCTCAAGCATTAACTCGCTCTAAGGGCCAAACTCATCTCAGCATTGAGACTCTAAGTGGAAAAATGATCGCTAAAAGTCGAGGATTTCTAATCCTTGACAAGATTTGTGTTGACTTACCTCGCATTTTAATTGCGCCTGAGGTGTTCAATAAAGTTCGACCATACATTCTGGCCGATCCTACGTTCCATATGCCAGGAGGCATTGACATTCTAATGGGTGGGTCTATATTTCCTCTCATGCTTACCCAGGTAGCACATCACCTCGGTCCTGGCTTACCAAGTGTAATAGGATCACACTTTGGATTCATAGTCATAGGTGACGCGCCTTGCGCACCTCATAATGGTTCTCATACCACCTCTCAGATGTCGACAACGCTTCTAACAGAACTGTCAATGACATAGATCTGCACAATTCTCTACAAAGATTTTGGCAACAAGAAGAGCCACCTATTGTAACAAAACAGTCTAAAGAAGACGCGCTCTGTGATGAACACTTTCTAACCACTCATTCTCGGGACCAGTCTGGCCGCTATTGTGTCCGAATACCGTTCAAGAATGAACACCCTCTTCTAAGCCACTCTATGTCCGCTGCTGAAAATAGATTTTATTCTTTAGAGCGCAAATTCAAAGCTCAACCTCTTTTTAAAAAGCTCTATTCAGATTTTATGTCCGATTACTCAACTTTAGGTCACATGGAAAATGCTAAAAACATTGACCTAACTGCTCCTCACTGCTTCCTACCTCACCATGGGGTCTTTAAGGAGACCAGCAGTACTACCCGTTTGCGCACTGTGTTTGATGCCAGTGCTAAAACATCTAACGGTTTCTCTCTCAACAATATTCTTCTCACCGGAAGAAAGTTACAGACTAACATTTGTGACTTGTTGCAAAATAATGAGTATTTTCCGGACTCATAATGTGGTATTTTCTTGCGACATTCTTCAGATGTATAGACAGATACGAATGCACCCGGATGACCAGTGCTATCAGCTGATCCTTTGGCGTGACTCTCATGATCATCCTCTTTCAACCTTCAAGCTCACAACAGTGACATATGGAGTAAGTTGTTCTCCTTACCTCGCCATTCTTACTCTCCATCAGCTCGCCACAGACGAAGGTGACTCCTACCCTGCAGCTGCAGAGATTTTACGTACTCAAACCTTCGTAGATGACATCATTGCAGGTGGAGACTCTGAAGAAGAAGCATTGAACCTCCAGCACCAATTAATCTCACTTCTGAGACGCGGAGGCTTTGAGTTGCGTAAATGGACTTCGAACTCTAGTCAACTCCTACGTGGACTCCCAGAGTGTCATCTAGAAACTCCTGTATTTCTCCAAGAATCTAAACAACCTAATTTCACCATATTAGGCCTACAATGGTCTCTATTGAAAGACTGTTTCAGCTATAACTTGAGTCTACCTCGCAACTCTAAAACTAAGCGTGAAGTGCTTAGTGTGGTGGCACAGATCTATGATCCCTGCGGTTTCCTATCACCCATTGTCATGTGGGCAAAACTCTTTATGCAACTCTTATTTACCAAAGGGTTAGCTTGGGACCAGCCTCTTCCTCATGAGCTCCTTGAAATGTGGCAAGGCTTTATAAACACCTCAGAGAGCCTGCGAGAGATCACTATTCCTCGTCCTCTCAAAATATCTCATTCATGCAACATTGAACTACATGGCTTCTCAGATGCCTCTAAAAGTTGATACACAGCTGTCATATTCCTAAGATGTCAACTCAACGATGGCTCTGCGACAATAAGGCAGTTAATATCCAAAACACCAGTCGCTCCACTCAATAAACTCACTGTTCCGCGATTGGAACTTACTTACTCGCACAATTAGTGGCATATGTTATCTCAATCTTTCATAAGAAAATAAACCCTTCTATTACTCTCTGGTGTCACCGTCACTCTCACCTGGTTGAACACACCTACTCATCGTCTCAAGACATTTGTCGCAAACAGAGTCGCTCAGGTACAAGAACTAGTACCTTTTCATTGCTGGAGGCACTTTGCTAGTGAACACAACCCCGCTGACTGTGCGTCGCGTGGAATACTTCCATCTGAATTAACCAACCATGGATTATGGTGGTTTGTACCCTCATGGTTACAACAGTCCAGTGAGACTTAGCCTGTATCTCATTTCGCCCCTGCAGAGCTCAGCGAAACAGGTGAAAGCAAGCCTGTGTCACCTATCACTCTAATATCTACTGCCTCTCAAGAATGGGATCTGCTCACAAAATTCTCTCATTTCACCAGACTACAACGTGTGATAGCCTACACTCTGCGATTCATCTGCAACCTTCGGCATACAGAGAAACGCACTGGAACCCTCACCACATCGGAATTAGCAACAAGCCGACTGAAGATATTCAAACGGCCTTCAAAGAGGATATCGTGATACTCAAGAAGGACACACTTAGTCGCACGTCCACACCACTCCACCGTCTTTCTCCCTTTCTCGACCGAGACGGCATTCTACGTGTTGTAGGACGACTTTCTGCATCCCAGCTTTCACTAGATATGCGACATCCTGTAATTTTGCCCAAACGACACCATGTAGTTAACCTCCTCATTGATTGTTACCACCAGAAATACTTGCACTCAGGACCTCAATTGACTCAATCCCTCCTCGTTCAAAGTGTGTGGATACTTTCAGCCCGAAGTCTGATACGTTCTCGTATATTTCAATGTGTCGTGTGTTTCCGACACAAACCTCAAAATAAAATTCCGCTCATGGGTAATTTGCCCAAAGCTCGAGTGACTCCGTCTCGTCCTTTTTTCAACACAGAACTGGATTACGGTGGACCCTTCAATATCAAAGTGCACAACCTTCGAGCAATTCGCTTTACAAAGGCGTATATCTGCGTCTTTGTCTGTCTTGTGACCAAAGCTGTCCATATTGAAGTGGTCACAGACTTGTCAACAGACGCTTTTATTGCCGCTTTAACTCGCTTTGTCTCTCGTCGTGGCCTTTGCCATAACATTTATTCTGATTGTGGAAAAAATTTTGTAGGTGCAAACAATGTCTTACAAGCACTTGTCAAATCCACTGGAAGACACCCTCTGCATGAATTTTCTTCTCAACAGGGTATCACATTTCATTTTAATCCACCTGCGGCTCCCCATCAAGAAGGCCTATGGGAAGCAGCCATAAAGAGTGCAAAATACCATCTCTGACGTGTCATTGGTGAACGTGTTCTGACGCTCTCTGAACTAATGACATTGACAACTCAGGTAGAGGCTATTCTTAACTCACGACCGCTTACGCCTCTATCCAACGACTCCTCAGACATCACTGCACTCACTCCAGGACATTTTCTCGTCGGATGCCGGTAGCAGTTCCAGAAGAGAATCATCACGACACTTCCACTACCCACCTCAAGCACTGGCAATTAATCCAGGCTTTTCAGCAACGCATCTGGAATAGGTGGCATTTAGAGTATATCCACACACTGCAACAACGTGGAAAATGGAATGTGCCCAACGAGAACCTTCGCATCGGCGACCTTGTGCTAGTGCATCAAGCCACACCTCCCTTCTTGTGGCCATTGGCTAGAATCACGGATGTCTCTCCGGGAAGTGATAGTGCAGTGCGAGTTGTCCGGCTCAAGACTCAACAGGGAACCTTGACTCGTCCAGCTCACAAGGTCTTCCCTCAACCTCTCAATTTAGACTAAACTCAGACCAATATTAACATTAGAAGTGGTATTATTATTTATTTTTTCTTATGCACAATGTGAATTTTATGTTCTTTTTCTTCCGGCACTTTTTCTATGACACTTTTTTTATTTATTTTATTTTTTGAATCCTGGGATGATTCAAGGCCACCTGTATGTTATGTATCTAATGCATACAATATATCTCTGTGTTCAAATATTGCCAAACACTGCAAACTCTTAACTCTATTGATCATCTGTACAAACAGCTGATAAGATACACCAACTTTTGTGTGTACCGGCATTATCGAATCTGAGTTTATGCAGGATTGGGACCGCTAATCTCTCTGTCGTCTAAACTCGTTTTAAGTGTTATATATAAGCCATTTTCCATGGGCGTTGTTCCGGCTACCTCTAGTTTTGTTTTCTCATAAAATTATTAAACGTTAATTTAAGTTTAATATTCTTGTTATTGTCTATAGTACTTCAAATAGTGTCAAGTGCGGGTTTATGGACGCGAGTGTCGTGATATGTTTTGGGCTGGCCAGCCATTTAAACGGACCACGGTTATCGCCCGTTTACGATATTAGAAGAAGAAAACCTTACGGACAAGCGTGAAGTGGAACTAAAGTGGAGTTTTTTAATATGGTAAAAGAAACCTCGGTCCTCCGATCTCCGTTAACTTAAGTACATATTATGATCTATCCAACAAATAGTATTTTACAAACTAAATAGTATTTTAGTGTTTCAACCAGATATTTGAGAAATTGGTCTACTCTCGAAGGTGCTAAATAGCTGCAGTCCACACCTCGACCTTGCGGCCTCGGATTGTGGACTGTGTTTTGCGAGTTTGCACCTCGACATTGTGGCCTGGAATTATAGACTGAGTTTTGCGAATTTGCACCTCGACATTGTGGCCTCGGATTATGGTCTGCGTTTTGCGAGTTTGCACCTCGACATTGTGGTCTGAGATTGTGGACTGCGTTTTGCGAATTTGCACCTCGACCTTGCTGCCTCGGATTATGGACTGCGTTTTGCCAGTTTGCACTTCGACATTGTAGCCTGGGATTATGGACTGCGTTTTGCACGTTAGCACCTCGACATTGTGGCCTAGGATTGTGGACTGCGTTTTGCGAGTTCGCACCTCGACCTTGCGGCCTCGGATTATGGACTGCGTTTTGCGAGTTTGCACCTCGTCTTTGGGGCCTCGGATTATGCACTGCGTTTTGCGAGTTTACACCTCGACATTGTGGCCTGGGATTATGGACTGCGATTTGCAAATTTGCACCTCGACCTTGCGGCCTCGGATTATCGTCTGCGTTTTGCGAGTTTGCACCTCAACATTGTGGCCTGGGATTGTGGACTGCGTTTTGCGAGTCTGTACTTTTAAGGTATTTTTATTGATTTTGATTGAGCCTATAATGTCTTGTAAAAAAACTAAATCTGCAGAATAATCTCATGGAGTATGTTTTAGAGAAAGGTTTCATTATAGTACGAAATATCTCAAACAATTTTTACTCAAATACAAGCTCCCTGTTGTTGGAGATTTTTGGCTAACGAACTCTTTCGAGCGACTTAGAAAATCGCCGTGTGTACTAAATTTGGCCTAAATCGGAAATAAAATGCTGCTGTTAGAGTGCGAACACATAAATGCACACACAAAAATGTATGTATAAGTAGCTGATATATCTCATCTTTCCTTTGGAAATTCGCTAATTAGTAATAATAAAATTTGTGTACTTGATATGAAGCTAAACAGTGAGACTTTCCGCACATTATTATTAAATTTAAAAAATAATAATAATTTTAATTATTTGCGCCTAAGGGGTAAAATAATTAATTTTAGTGCTAATATTTTAGGTAAAATGTACTCATAGATTGGGGAACGCATCTACTTATTTACGAAATGACTCCCTCGCTATATGGCTAGTAGCGAGACAATATTGTTTTTTATATGATACTGCGTTTGTTGGTCATCCTCAATGAAAAAATTAGGGCGCTGGGTGGCTTTTCCAGTACCGCACACCAGAGAGTTTCATGTTCACTCTGCAGTGGTTTCTCAACAATGCTTGCGAGTGATACCAACTAACCATGTTGTTTGTTATAAATACATTTAGATAAATGTGGCATTCGTCAGAGAATCATTCCGGATGATCTACATAATTGCTAATATGGTGGAACAGTTTGTTCTGATTATTGAATTTAATTATCTATTAGAGTATTTAGACAACCGTGTAACCTTTACGCTGTGTACATTACCTTGTTGGTTGGTACAGGTCGTTGTAAGCTTCCTGAAGTTGGTTTTATTCCAATTCACAGCAAATTCCTTATAAGTGGAAACAGTGCTCCAAACTAGCGATGGACTTAACAGTTACTTTTCAGTAACAGTTCTAACAGTTATTGTGATTTGAGATAACTATGATTTTTTAACTGTAAAATCTATTACAGCGGTCAAACAAATATTGAATTTTCTGTGAAATAACTGGTATTACTTGCCCAAAATGTATACTTATTTTTCGGTTTATTTAAATTACTTTTCAAAATGATCTCAATAGCAAAATTTAAAAGAAAGTAATTCAGAATATATAAAATTAACCTCAACATATGCAATAATCTTTAATACTTTTATCATTTGAATCAGGATTTAATAAATCTCCAGATAGGACTTCAAGATTAAAGTTTTACTTTTCGTTGGATAGGCCTACATTTAAAAAAAACAACGTAACAAAATAACACACTGTTTAAACACTTTTCCACAAATAAATATTATGAAAATAATTGAAAACAATAGTAAAAGTACAACAAACATTAAAATTTAAAACGCGGGAGTAAAAAAAACCGTCGGCTTCGGATCAGAAGTTGCCCAACGGTAAAATTCCCCACGTGGATTTGAATCGGGTACTTGTATTGTATTTTATATTCTAGGAAAGGTTTTGACTCCGTCAAAACGGTGAAATAAAGGCACTCACAGTCATCATAAGACATTTTCATATTGGTAATTTTGTTTTAAATATTGTCATTTATTTATTCATATAAGTTTAGTGAGTGTGTAAATGAAAAAAGTCCGAAAGAATTGTTTGAATAACAGATGTTAGATCGTAATGTAGTTGTGTAAATAACCGCAAAATGCAGAGCACAAGAGGTATTAAGTAAATACGAATTAAGCTTATTGCACGAGTGAAATTAAAAATAAACAATTGCTTCATTATTCTGTAACTGTGGAGTGTCTTTCATAAACAGCAAAGAAACATTACATACAAAATTAGGTTACTAGAATTCGTAAACGCAAACAGTCGAACAAAGTCGGTTATATCCGCCCCCACCTCATTATATACATTTATTAATTAATTGTTCTAAAGATAATTCGAAAACGAAACTTGAGTTGAGCCAATATACAAAATTAACTTTATATATTTTACAGTTTTAACCAACTATTTTATAAATTGTTCTACTCACGAAGGCGCTGAATAGCTGCCTTTGTGTTCGAAATATATTAGTAGAATTTGTTATTTTGTTTGTAACCCAACCTCTAGCCCCGACTCACGTGCTGCTTCGTTCCACTGGAAAAAATCGCTTTGCGAGTTTTCACCTCGTCCTTGAGGCCTCGGATTATGGACTGCTTCTTTTCGCTCGCTGCGTACAAACTTGGCCATTGGGCCTCGGATTGGAAGATGCCCCACATTAAAATCTTCAAGTGGATCTGAACCGGGTACATTTATGGTATTTTATACAATTTGATCGATTTTGGAGGAACCAAGCGAGCTATAAGGTCGTGTAAAAAAAGGTTCATTCACGTACGAAAAAGCTCAAAAATAGTTATTTCCTGTCAAAAAACGTGCCTCCGATTGTTGGATTTTTTTAATAACGAACTCGTCCGAGCGATGTAGACACCCAACATGTGAACCAAATTTGAATCAAATCGTACTTAATATGCGGCCGCTAGAGTGCGAACACATATATATAATTTTTAATGACACCCCAAAACGTGTTCTGAAGACCATTATCGGTGCTCTTTTACCACTCCGGACCTTAGGTCTCACCATAAGGGTCACTGCAATAGCTCATGGAAATTCGCTAATAGACTTTTACGTATCTTTAAAAATATTCACGTTTGTTTTACTTTACACTTTTTGAAATCATTTAAAACAATTTCATCACTCCGACTTATTTTCAACCACCTAATTTTGGTAAAACTTTGACACGTTGATAACCCGAATCCTTGGCGATTGAGTGTAACCAGCACTTCTGGGTTTATTATTAAACTAAGCAATCAATTTTCTTCGCAAGTCAGGCTCAGTTACTTAAACAAAATAATAATACAGTTTTATAAATCTCGAATACAAATTAATAAATTACTACCACGGCGGCATGGATAAGCCATTGCCACCGCCATAGATAAGTCCATTAAATTTAAACGAAGCATGATACTACGCTCTATTTTGCGTCATTCTGTTTCTCTTTTAATGAGCTTTACAATGGCGTATTACATGACCTACCTTTACATTTGATATTGTTAACCCCAACTACGGCGTCAAGCCCCCCAAAGTCATAGAGGTTCAGATAGTTCATAATATGTGACCTGTTATGCAATACAATATATATACAAAGTTTTGTATTTTTCAGTAACAAAAATAATAAAATTTTTTAAAGAGACATTAAGAACACTCTGTATATATGCATATTTGTTTGCACACTAACGGCAGCATTTTAAGTCACGTGATTTAACCGAAATTTGGTACTCACGTTGGTTTTATAAGTCGTTTGGACGAGTTCGTTAGCCAATACTATGCAACAACCGGAACAGCCATCAACAACACAAGAGATGCATACCTTGTATGATCATTCCAAGTATATAGGATTTTTTACCCTTTACAAACGAGCATACAATTTTCTAATTTTTAGTATAAGGGTGCAGTGAATACGATTTTATTTTTAACGGTCATCTTTGATGAGTGAACATCGATACGGAACTGGTTATCGTTTTTAAGACTGCGAAACTTTTTTATAGAGTTTTTTACATTTCTGTTTATGTTCGGGATTTTACTAAGTTGATGCAAATAGTTCTTCAATAATTGAAATGGCCAGTTTTATTACAAAATCGTTTCGCGGTTTCATTTTGCTTTCCGCTTGTGAGATATGAAGAAATTTACAAGACCAAAGCTGAAAAATGGCCTATGACCATGTTCAGTTTTACTTTGAACAGTAAACACATAATCACGATGTGACCCAGTCATAGATGGACATATAATTGCACAAAGGCATAATTCAGTCATTAATACATAGTTACTAATTGTGCACCATTCACTAAACATACTAAATTCAGAATGCAAGTTGGAAGTAAAGTCTACGTGCTAGATCGCAGCGGCCCAAAATGCAGAGCAATCATTTCTGGCCGAGTTCAATGTAACGGGATGCAGAACAACGTGGTTCCTTACCTTTTTACGGCGACCTTCTTGAATTAAGTACGAAGAGCCGGAAGGGTTTGTGTGTTAGATTGTAGAAATTTTATGCAGCAAGTAATATA
>JAGFPH010000704.1:364275-395533 GCA_018207615.1 Philaenus spumarius
GTGGTGGTTCTCTCGTAGTAGATGTGCACCCATAGGCGGTTGTGGAGGTGGCGGTGTTTGTAGCGGTCGGTGTGGAGACTAGGTTGGTTATTTATGTGGAGGTTGTAGTGGATTTGGTGTACCGCTCTTATTAGATGTTGTTTGGGGTTGTTGTGGTGGCTGCTCCGGTGGTTGTGGTGGAAGTGATGGATTTGGCGGATGTGATGATGCAGTAAACGTAAAAAACGACTGTGCACCCACCTGTTGTTGTGATGGATGTGGATGCTGCGGTGGATTCGACTATGGATATGGTGGCGGTTGTGGTGGCTATGGAGGTTGTAGTGCTTCACGCACTAAAATCACTACCGTTAAATGCGTTCCCGTAATAGAAATCTTCCTTAATTATGACAGTTTTGGATTTGGAGGAAATGGATACTTTGGATGTAGAAGCGGTGATTGTGGTTTATGATGTTAATATTGTACCAGAAATCTTCTCTTTACCTACCAGCTCTCATTGGAACTTACTGCAAATTTAAATGTAGTACGCACATGGATAAAACTAAAAATAAGATCGGCATTAATAAAAACGAAAATTAATGTATACAAGCGATATTCTAGTCGCGCTCGAATGCTTTACGAATGTAATATCAGGCTTGGCTCTACTCACTGGATTTGATACTTTTACTCAAGTGGTATTGCACACCTTTAATTTTAATTTTTAGCAGAAGAATTTCTGAACCCTGATGGCTAAAAATAAAAACCAAAGATATACTTAGGCCTTTAAATGCATTTTACATAATTATAACCAATCGAAAATGAAGCCGTACTACTTCAGCTTTCTCATTCTTTCAGAAAATGCGAGTGCCACACCACTAAAACTTTAGCATTTTAAGTGTTATTAGATATTTAAATCTAATAGATTTTGTTAGCTGACTTGCAAAATTTCCAAAGTTGTCCACGTAATTGTTATTTTTAAACAGAAATAGATATTAAATTATCTGTTAATTTGCTTTTATACTGACAAATTATTGCTAAAATTGTTGTTTTAGGACCATGCATAATAATTTTAGTACGTGAAACTGACAACTTTACTAACATATAGGTGCTTCATTATTTGTTATTTTCCATAAAATTAAGGCTTAACAAGATTTTGTCCAGACAGAAGCATACAACTAAATATATTAAACATTTTTATTAAATAATCTTAAAAAAATTTTGATTAAAAATGTGTACAAAAATGTTATATCAAAGTAGTAGTAGGGAACCAATAGATGCTTGCGTATTATACTGTACATTGGCTGAACGGGTTTTAATATGTATTTAAGTCAAGCTAACGGATGAAATCAGCAGTTATATTTTTATCCTTTATTATAACTCCTTTCATATAAAGGATAACTCCTTTCATAAAATTAATAACTTGATGATACATTTAATACTATTTACCATCATTACTTTGAGGTTATGATAATTTTTATACTTGTATTACAAGAAATAAGAAGGATGGAAGGGGGCGTATGAAACACGTACGGGTTTCCACTAATTTGAGAATAAAATTTAACTGTTGGAAATTTACTAAGCTTGTAATTTTATTTAAGTTGGGTACCTCTGACTAAGGTAAGATCGCTTTAAAGATCAAGGTCACCGTGAAACATACTTTTGTATAGTTAAATATATCGGTGTTTGTAAAACAAAGTAAGTGTTTAATAAACAAAGCAATGACGTCACGGTTCTGTTTTTGACAAGTTATTTAAAGCGATTGCAAAGTACAACAAGTCTGCAATTGATTGCACATATCATACAAATTAGAATTTAATTGATTCGATCAGCACATATTTTCCTAATGACGTCAAAAACCATGCTAAGTTTGACCTCCTTACAAATGTTTATGAAATTGATTCGTAGTTTTCGCGACTGAAAAAATCCTAAACTATTAACTTAGCAATAAGTTGTATATATATATTTTTTTGTTTAATGTCTGTAGCCAATTTTATATTTTTTATCATTTTTGTTACGATAGCTTCCTTTGATCTTTGGAAAAATTCGTATTGGGGTAAAATTAGTATTTTTTAAACTAAACAATCGTTGCGTTTCACTAACACCAGTTATTACAAGAAAGGTTATGTAAGAGCCGTTTTATGTAGGCGTTGAATGCAGCCCGACGCTGGCAGTAGAGTCGAGCATCAATGCGTAAAAGACCCCATTGCTTGTTAAAAGCCCCCCGCGGTGTCGAGCTGCTAGAAGGGCCTTTTTGTGCAGGCTTGTTGTGCTGTTGTCGTCCAGGTAAAATGTCGCTAATATTCTAAAACAATGGAAACCAACTATACGGTTTCCTTGATTCTCTTGCACTATTCATTATGTTCGTCAGGTAGAGCCGGGCTGCACTTTTATGCAGGCGTGTTGTGAAGCCCGGAAGCTACTTGTAAAATTTCGCTTTTACTCTAACACGTTGGAAAGCAACGGGGCCTTATTCACCTTCAGTTTACCTTCACATTAAATTTATAATCTCTTTTTGATGTGTATGTTTAAAAATGGGTATGTATCGCTTGCCTGCCAGAAGATAGAGTTTATACGGTACACTTAATACAACTAATTTTGTACTAATTTAGGGTTCTTATAGTAAATATGTTTGAAGGAAAAAACTCATTGATTAAACACTTTTATAGACCGTAACTGTCTTTTATTTTTTATGTAGCCTATTTACACGGTCTTACTGTTGTTAGTCAACATAAAATACCAAAATATAATTATTATATAATTACCCGAAAGAAACAAACAAGAAAATAAAACAGAAGCATGTGAATGTAAAAATTGCGTTTAGCCCTGATTTAGCTATGTTATTTTCCTAAAGAAGTATTTTATTAAAAACACTGTACTTTGCGTACTATTTTCTGTAACATGAACAACATTTGGCCAAAATCGATCCTTACTCATCAACATTAAATACTAATAATTCCACAAGTGGTAACGGTAATGCAATACTTAAAATATCGAGGAGAAAATAAAAATATATTTACAACAAAGATAAGTCAGTTCAGCTCACTTGTAAAAATTAGAGAACAACAGAAATTTGGTAGAGTATTTCTTACAAATTTACTTTCCTGAGTTTCCTTTTAGACAAAACTACTTAGAACGTCATCAAATTCTAACTTATGCAGGACGTTATGGAGGTTTTTAACAATTTAATTTTTGAGAATGATGGCAGCGCGGACATTCGACATTGATATACTTCACCTCGCCCTCTCACAATCAAACTTTGTCTTACGCAGCAAGTCCAAACTTTGACTAGCGAAAATAAAGATTTTACATTGAGGACAACATTTAATAAGCAATTGTCCAAAGAAGAACTTGTTGTTGATATCAATCATTTATTATATTAAACTTTTAATTTTAGCTACCTCTCACACAGGTCCCTCCCTAGGTCGTAAAAGCTTCGGGGCTTTTTTTTTATTTATTGTTAATCCGGTATTGCTATTGCAGTTCCCATTTTGTTTAAATTTTTGCATGAGGAGCCGCGGCGTCGGGCTGCACAAAACGCGTTCTCATAATGGCTCTCTTAGTTTTAGTTACCACGCCAACGTTCAAAACCAATATACAAACAGCTGAATATTTGCAATTAACTTTATATTTTTGAACATCTACCATAATATTTTATCTGAGATTCCGTATTAATTAATTATATCATCCATTCTTTCCAGTTTTATTTAAATATTTTAAGTTTAAAAGACGTCATTAATAGGCTAAAATTTATTTCAGGACAGATTGTCCTAAACTTATTTAGTTGATTCAACCTTAAGGTACTACTTATACATTTTATTTTCAAAACCAATGCTAAAGAAAGATTGGGACTGTGACGAAGTATATACAGAGGATAAACCACCTCAAAAATGCACTTTATATACATTTGTAATTTAAAAAAGAAAGTACCTAGTTTTATTGTAATGAATGCACATATTTTACAATCTATTAAATAATGTAATAGGAGAAATAATTCAGTACTTTCAATTTGTATACATTTCAACGCAAATGGTTGTAATAATGTTATATAAAAGTTCTGGTAAAAATCATTACCTACGATATTATTTTAGTGAATTATGCATGTTAATAAAATAAGAATAAAGAACAAAGTTCGGTTAACGAGATACTCAGTGTTTAAAAGAAAAAAGATGGATGAAGTAATAGTAATGTACATCACAACTCGAAACTTCATGACAACCATTGAATTTAAAGAACCGTTTACTTAAGGTTAGATTTTAACAAAAAATTGGCGTTGGTTCAGGTTTTGAAATATCAAGCCTCAGAATTTGAAGTTCAACGAAGTAGGCCCACGGAGTATATAAATTTACATACTCCGTGAGTAGGCCTTGCTGGAAGAAAATTAGACTACTGACGAAAGCCATTCAATCTCAAATAATATAAACAGCATCAGCTTTGGCTTTATCAATGAGAAAAGGTATACACCCAAAAAGCCTGTTATAAGTCCAATAGCCAACAGTGAATCTTTATTCGTGGATAGACCAATCCGTCGACCAGTAGGAGGAAAGCTTGGTGGTTTATGGCTTTAGTCAATTGAAATAAACTCCGAGAAATGGTAGAAGACTGTGCTCTAGGTTCAGAAAATGCGAGATTAGTATTAAGATGAAAGGTTCAATGGGAAAATAGTGATATACCCAAAGTCTAATTAAAGACATAGTTAAATGGTTAATGTTAATTCATGGGGAGATTTCTTTCTACTTACCAAAACTTAGAAATATGAATGTGAAGAAGACTGGTCGATTTTATATCCTGATTGTGTATTGGACGAGTTTTGAAAAGATGGACCTATTATACCGTGATCAATGAAAAGGAAAAGTGGAACAGTACAAGTAATTAAATGGCTTCAGAGGTATTTAGCTAATAGGAATCTTATATTATATGACTCGTTTATTTTCTGCAACTAAGGTGACTGTGGCTTTAAGCAGGGAAAAGGAAAACATATGAGGCCCTATAGCAAGCCGTCGTCTGCTAATGGAGGTGACAAAATCTATTCTGTTATAGAATAGATAAGGTGTGGGGGACCGCTGCATATTATCAGTTACTATAGAACTATTTGGAGACTAACTGCTCTGGTGTTAGCAAAAGTCATCCCAATAGATATGCTGAGTTTATAAAAACAGGTATAATTCAGCAAAGGTAAAATATTATTGTGGATGCATGTACGACGCAGAAACAAGCAAAGGAAAAATCGATAGGTAATAGGAAAATACGAAAGTTGCTAAATATATATTATAATTCCATGTTACTGATTTGTAAAAGTATATTAAATACATTTTTATGTGTTTAGAATACGATATTTTTCCAGCCATAATATTAATGCTCTTTTTGTTTTGAACACTTACATAACTGGGTAAAGGATTTCTCAAGGTTTTTGGATTTAGGGAAATAAACAAAATAGTCAATTATAATTCAGAATACTGCTTGGTTTTATTTTCTTAAAAAACTGTTTAAATTTTGATTGCTTTGTATTTCGTTAGTTGCTTGATTGGTTGAAGTATTCGAAAGAAAAGTTGCATTAGTTTTTGGCAGTATATTTCAATTGTTTAACAATTGCAAAAGATTTGGCATAATTCTTAGCATCCACAGCAGCAACCGTGACCATGACCGCATCCATGTCCACCACCATAATTGCCGCCGTATCCACCTCCATAACCACCACAACCATGACCATGTCCGTAACCAGCACCGTATCCGCAGCCAGCACCATAACCACCATATCCGGAACCATAACCACCGCATCCACAAGTAGGTACGCAGTAAGTGTCAACATCGACAACGACGGGGTCACACCCACAACCACAACCATGGCCATGTCCGTAACCAGCACCGTATCCGTAGCCAGCACCATAACCACCATATCCGGAACCATAACCACCATATCCGGAACCATAACCACCGCATCCACAAGTAGGTACGCAGTAAGTGTCAACATCGACAACGACGGGGTCACACCCACAACCACAACCATGACCTTGTCCGTAACCAGCACCGTATCCGTAGCCAGCACCATAACCACCATATCCGGAACCATAACCACCGTATCCACCGTATCCACCACAACCACCACATGTGGGTACGCAGTAGGTGTCAACATCTACTACAACGGGATCACATCCGCCACATCCGCCATGATAGCCTCCGCCTGAAGGGCATGCTGAAGAAATCTGTAAAATGTTCAAAAAATTAATACGTTGAAATTAGATCGTACACAATTAGATAATTTATACGAATAATGCTAACAAGCAGGGCACACATACTTCTTTAGAAGGCTAGACTTGATTTAATTTTTGTTTTGTCATAGTTTTGATTTCGCGTTCTAGTTATGACAGAAGGACACAGTGAGCTGTGTTGCATAGATTTTTATGTTTTGACTTTATATTGGAACGACATTAAGATCCAAATATAAATGATGTCCAATAAATAGTACATTTTTTTAACGCAATTATTACCATTAGCCTGTTCATTATTTTGATTTTACCTTAACGCACATTTTGGTAAAATTGTATTCAAACTAATTTTATTATCCTTTGACGATATACTATTTAATGAATGTTAATGTAATTTCGGAGTTTGTCAATTATTTGTAAAAAAATAACATTTTTGAATATTTGTAGACTCTGCATTTATATTAATTGCATTTACATGTATGTAGGTCGTGACAAAACAGCTATCAAACTTTATCTTAAACATACTTTCTAATAGTTGAATCAATACCAATATTTTATTGTTCTATATAGCATATATGTAAATATAATGCTTCATAAAAGAAAGTGTTTTAAAACAACAATTGCAAACACAAAAAGCACTACAAACAGTTTTCTTTGCCGTCTTATTTCATAGACTACACGCCAAACAAATTTTCAGTTTCTATGATTTTTTTTTTTTTCTGTGTACATAATTTACTTAGTAACAGCACTAATATGATAAACAACCATACAGACAAGAAAAAAAAACTAAAATACGTCTCGATAATAACATATTTTTTAAAATATATTTTGAGCTAATAAGTAAACTTATGTGAAAAGTGTGCCCTTAGATAATATACCAACAAAAGAACTGTTTGAGATTTGAAAGAAAATACCAAAAAGTTGGAAGCAAAACGTATATTATATATTGAAGTCTCTGTATATTTTAACGAAATTAATTTAATGATTGTTTATATTATGACAGGATAGCTGCCTGTATGTTTATGGTATTTTACGTTTTGCTCGATTTTGGGGGAACCCGACGGGCTGTAAAAGATCGTAAGAAATACAACACTGCAGAATAATCTTCTATATTTATTTTGTCAGATAAACCCGAAAAAAGTGTCATTCTAGTACGAGATATCTCATCAAATTGTTACTTCCTGTCAAAAAACGACTTAGGAAACCAAATTTGGAACAAATTGGACTTAAAATGCGGCCGTTAGAGTGCGAAGACATATATACATAGTATATACAATTTTAATGACACCCCAAAACGTGTTCTGATGACCATATTCTGTGCTCATTGACCACACACGGATCTTAGGTCTCACAAGACCCTCTGCAATAGATCATCTTTCCTAAGGTGATTCACTAATAATGTAATCAAAGCGAAATAAGGTAACTATATTATATCTATACGATACATCGAAATATTAATTTGGTATGCACATCACGTCTGTCTTATAAACCTGTCTTTTAGGAATTTGCCATTTAACATAAAATAGGGTACCCTTATATAGAAAACACATATTAGACTAACTACGGGTGAAGCTAAGCTTATATTTAAAATCTATCAAATACTCTAATAGAATAACAATATCGATAACATATCTGTGGATTCAAAGTTGTCATATAAAAAGCTTATACAGAAAGTAAGGATAGATTTTTGAACGCTTGATGAAGTATTCCGGTGTAAAAAACAGTAGTTTAGGCTTAACGCCATTAATTTCGACTCAATAGAAAGTACAAAGTTTCAGCAAATTCTTTTAAATCTATGTAGTTATTTTCGTTGAAATGATCTTTGGTCTTTTTCGAAGAAATATTGTATGAGGGTTAAGTAATAAACATACCTGGACGAAAGCGAAAAGTGCTAAAGCTGCTACCTTGAATGCTGCCATTATGATACCTTGGTTGCAAGTGTACCGAGTCTAAGAGACAATCGTATTTAAATAACCCCGTATCAACGTCTGCCTTTGTTCCTCTTCCATGTTGAAATATTGATTCGGTTTTTGGCGCGAGATAGAGCACACCTCGATTATCTACCATTTATTGACGTCTATTAGCAATAATCTTTTACAGAGCTTGTTGTGCACTTATGGTCAAACCACAATTAAGATGCGATTGTGTGGATGTTATCGTATATATTATTTAACAAGAACAATAAATATACATTCTATTCCTTGTTTATGTAAAATACGCATATATTGTTTTAATGGTTTCCGTGGTTTTGATACGTTGACTTTTCGCATCGAACCATTTATTGAACGGAACTTACGAAAGTACACAAAAAACCATTAGTTGATATTTTTTAATACAATTTTCACCACGTTTTATAATCACTACAAAGTCTAAACTAAGTCTAAATTTGTAGTTCTGATTTGAGATCCGTAAATTGTTCTTAAATTTTGAATATTTATTTCACTATGGAATTTTATGGGATGTTTGTTAATTTAGGTTTTATTATAGATCAAAGAAAGTTTACAAGAAGAGACATAAGCTAGAGAAATAGTTTTCACTTGATCTTTTATAGACACTGAGCAAATTGCTTGAAAACTGTAAAAAGTTTAACTTGAGGGAAACAGCTTTAAAACATACTTTAGTGGGAGCATAGTTTACTGATAAATTAGACTTGTAGTGTTTTATTAATTTGACAGATTCAGCTGTTATACTATGGTAAAATTTAAAGTTGACAGATTTGTCACAACACATGTAGGAATAAAAACATATTTGTATTTGTGCTTTAATAGAGTGTATTTTGATGTATATTAGTTTTTTTTTTTAAACAAAACATAATATATGTTATCTAATGTCAACTTTCACTTATTTCGTTGCCATAATATGTTGTGCGTTAATATATTGTTATGATTTAAACTCTGGTAGTAATTGAGTTGTCATAAAAAAAAGATACAATTAAGACATAAACATAAATAAACATCATTAATTTAACAGACATACACGAATGACCAGAATAAATATTAAAACTATTAATCAAATATTACAAAATTAACAATCTAGCTTTTGGCCCACGTAATAATCTATATTTATAAAATTCAATGTATGTCCGTTTGTATGTTTGTCCTTTATGCGTTACCAAACCGTCCATCCGATTGCTTTGAAATTTTGAATAGTCACACAGGTTAACCCTGGGAAGGTTTTAGGCCATTTACCGAAGTCCTAGGACATTAGGGCTACGCCCCAGTGGCCCTCAAAGTTTCAATGTTAATCTTATGGAAGGTCAATCTTAAGGAAGAAGAAGAAAGATTTCTTTTGATTTTATCAGGGGCACAAAAAACAGCTGTTCGTATGAAAAGCTTAAAACAGCTGATTTTGATCAACAACTGATTTGGATCAAAAAATGAATATAATTTTAGGTTAGGTAAATCAAGCAATGAGCAGAATCCCATTATAATTTACATCGGCCCTCTGGGATACGAATTACAGGCTTTCAAAGTTTCAAATTAAGCAATAGCAAAGCATTGCCGGGTCAGCTAGTAGTTTCTAAAAATATATTGGTTTTATGGTTTCTATGGTTTCTATGGTTTCACAGTTGTATTGTTGTGTTAAACTTGTTATCAAGTTGTTTTAAGTGTTATTATATATATTCTTGTTATACCTATGTTGATTTGGATTAGTTTGTTATCGAAGCCAAATAATCTAAGTTTTTCTAAATGTGTTTTGTAAGTGAAAGTTTATAGTTGAATTTAAAGGTCACGGCGTTTTTCTCTCCCTGTTTTGAGCTTTTTATTTGTAGAATTTTGTGGAATATTATCCCTAACACCAATTTATATGGGTCGGGATAAGTTATTAACCCATTTCTAATTCTATAGAATACAGCAGGAAGTGTATGTTAGTTTTATGATTATTTTGTATTATTATTATGAATTTATAAATCATATTTATTATATTTTGTACTGTTAATAGTTGTTTATTTTATTATTAAGAGTATAAATTAAATTTGTAATTTTTTTGCTGTTTTAAATGATGAAAAAGGTAGGTAGACTATAGCTGCACTTATTAAGAGGAGTGAAACGTCCCTCGCCGACCCGAGTCAAACATACTTATCTACACACTGACATCACTATTAAAACTATTAGGATTGAAAGTGCAATAAAAAATTAGAAAATATGACTGATAATGTTAATACTAAATAAAGTTGAACTAATAAATAAATTTATATTATGACCTAAGAAATGTTTTTCGTATTAAGTTTTTTTGATCGTGGTTTTCTTTTTTTTTATTGTCACTAATTTTAAGTTTTAAAATAGTTTCATTTCTACTGTTTATTATTTGAATTCAAAGTTGTTATTCAGTTGTTGTGATATATTTTGAATCTATACTATATATTTTGTTTCTATAGTTTGCTTGTTTTATTTAGATTGTATGAGATCTTATAAAACAATCTAAATAAACTGTTCAACTTAAACTGCTGACTTAAACTGTTCAAGCAAGCTTAGTAAAGAGTAAAATTGGCATAATTGTAATATTTAAAGGTGTTTGAATTATAACATTGTGTGCATTTTTCGTTGTTTGTAATTACTATTACCTAACCAAAAAAACCATTGGTTGTGAAGCATAATTACCTGTTTCTAAATTTGCCAATTTAGTCGCTGAGGTAAACGCTTTCAAGAAACGTGTGTTGGGTCAGAATATTATGCCTAACCTAAAAGTGTGTTAGTATTATTATCCAATTAAGCACTTTTAGTTGTAATATGTAACAAAACATGTTTTAATTATATGCAGTAAGCATTTTTCCTGTATTTTGTTGTGTTTGTTTTTATGTAGGCCTGTATTTAGTAGGGTGGGGACCCTGCTCAGAATTTGCACTAATTGATTCTAAGTACAAGAAAACATAACAAAAGCAATTCCATCAAAACCTTTACATATGTTTTTGAGAAAATTCGTTTATAACCCAGGGTTTCCAAACAAATTTACTAAATTTGAATAGGTGATTTCTAGGTTAAACATAAACATAAGACCATATACTATGTATTCCGTTAATCGACAGATTTCCAAACTCAAAATGGATTAGATTCATTAAACAAAACAATTTGCGTACCGTTCATTCTACTTTCAAAGAAGCAGAAATTTTTCATTTTTCTTGCATTAAATGACGCCGCTGGTAAAAATCATTTACTAAATAACAAAGAAACCAATTATTTACTTTGTATCTTTCACCGTTGGAGAAATGTAGAGAATAAATTTAAACAAATTCATTTTTGTTTTGCAGCATTTATTATAGCATTTATTACCCTACATTTCATTTCGAGAATTTTGTTATGCAATTTATGTATTTTTGCCACACATCTTCATTAGAAAAACATATAAACTTTACTTTGTTGAGTTTTCGATTTTTTCCAAAAGTTCATTCTCAGCTAGAACTCAGCCCCAAAGAAGAACTAGCATGGTGGTATACTATTTACTAAATAAGAAGTATATTTACTTCGTGTTGAGCTAATGTTTAGCCATTGTTCTTATCAAAAGCCAAATACAAATTTTAAATGATAATAAAGTGTATATTCAGAACGAAGTGTAAATTCATAAAGTAACAAATGTGTAATTTGAAAAACTATACTTTCCATGTAGTGATTACATAATTTGTATTTACAATCCAGGAAATACTGCAAGACAGCAGCTATTACGTTAGCCTAGTGTACCATTTCATTCCGCCTTGAAAAGTATAGGGTAGTATGTAGACCTCCAAGAACACGACGATGGATGTACTTTGGCACAAAATATTTCTAATGGGAAATTTGATTGATTTTTGTTACTTTTCCAATCACGTCAAATTTACATGTTAGATAATTATTAAAGAGAGTTTCTACTGTGAGGAGTGCATTAGATACCTAATGCTTTAAATAGCAAACCCTTTTCCGTTGCAACACTTTAGCAGGTACATGCAGCTTCGTTCGCAGATAAGAATGACAAGAATATCGGCCTTACCACTACGCAAGCAACTCAAAAAATGACTTTAGAACCGAGTTCTCTTTCCCGAAAACTCATACAGACAAAACTCATTAGTGAGTTTCATACAGATCAATCTAATGTTTCCAATGTACGCACTAAAGATATTTTTTTCGTCAATTTGTTACTCATAACTCCTGATCGAAAGTAAAGGTTTTGAGGTACATTTCACGTCTAAGAATAAATTGTACGTAAAATATTGGCTAAAAAATATATTTGATCTCTTAGACATATTATATAGACGAAAAAATAGGTAGTTTTTTGTTCTTTTATACAAGTTAAGGGAAGTATATACGTACAAAATTACAGGTTGCTAGCTTCATAGCAAATGTTCGCATTATTAATTAATCATTTTTATTGGCAGCTGTCTAATTTCACTCTATAAACTCAAGTAATCTAAATGCTTAGGCAGTTTAATTTTGGTATATCACCTAACAATAATATATAACAAATTTCAGCTACCTAGATTGTAGAAAGTTAGACGAATATATTTGTATTTTATAAGGTGAGCGACCCCTATTTTAACCTTTCAGACGGTACTGACCGGAATTCGATGAGTTTACTTTTTCTGTGTAACATTTAAGAAATAAATGCAGAATTTCAGCTTTATAGCTTCAAGGGAAGTAAAGCAATGAATATTTATTGTTTTAGGGGTTGGTATCAACGTTTGCATCCCTTAAACGCAAATAATCAAAATGCTAGGGATATAATTTTGTTATGTATACAATGTGGAAAAATATGTAAAATGTCAGTTCTCTAGCTACAGGAGAAGTAAAATAATGAATATTTATTATTTTAGGGGTTGGTATCCACGTTTTCATCTTTTAAACGCAAATAATCAAAGCGCGAGTAATCTTATTTTGTTATGTATCCATTGTGAAAAAATATGTAAAATGTCAGCTCTCTAGCTTCAAGGGAAGTAAAATAATGAATATTTATTGTTTTATTGGTTGGTATCCACGTTTTCATCTTTTAAACGCAAATAATCCAAATACAAGGGATCTAATTTTGTTATGTATCCATTGTGGAAAAATATGTAAAATTTCAGCTCTCCATTCTCATTAAAATTAAAGTTGAATTGTTTCGGTAGTTACTCCATTTTCACCCCTTGAATGTAAGTAAACGAAATTGTTTTACGACGTGTGTCTTGTGATAATTAACCATTATGCAAAATTTGGTCCGATTCGTCTATCGGTCAGGGCGTGAATAGAGAACACAAACACATAGTGGATCATACATACAAACTAAATGGCTTTATATATTGTACACGGAGATTGCAAAGGGGTTTATGTAAGGGTATATATATAATACACAATAGAATCTTTTGTGTTAAATGTCGGAAATTGCCAAACGGATGTGTTACTAAAGCAATCACAACCTCGCTCTGATAGTATGAAGATTAGCAGCTCCTCTGTGCTCTATCACGCACCTATAACCCAAGCTATTATTCGATAATATAAACATACATTCAGAACAAAGACAATTGACAATCAATACCATATAAATACGATCGACCACTTATACTCGGTACACTTGCATTCAAGTTAGCAAAATGGCAGCATTCCAAGTAGCAGTCTGTGCTTTGGCACTCTTCGCTTTCGTCCAGGTATGTTCCTATAACTTGTAGAACTAATAAATAATTTCAGTTAAAGTTGCAGCACTTATAATTTACAAAAATGAATAAAGTTCTAATGATAAGTAAACAGTGAAGTGTATTAATCACATTTGAAACATTTTTTACTTCCAAAATTCTTTGTGACTTGGGTTATTATTATAATAACAGTCCCCTTTTGTGGATTATTAAAATCCTTTATTTTATTATTGTAGTAGTTTCGGTGGTTATTACTGTTTTCAGGTATTCTCACAAATAAACTAAAATAATTATTTTAACGAGGGACGCAATCCTCTCGGAACAAGTTTAAATTTGGAAAAGATCTAGTGTAAAACTATTTGACCAATTTATGTCAAATTTAACATTATGGTTAATGAATGCACACACGGACACCATGAAGCAAATTTCATATCGATACCTTTTCAGTTTTTAAAACATTGTAGTTTATTCATTTATCCATATGGGTTTAATGGAAGCAATACACTTTCTTAGAGAAGGTCTTCAATATCAGATGTTATAATGGTGAAATAAAAGCACATCAGCTGTCGTAAAATGGCTATGTAAATAATAACGTGATAAATAACTCCAGAAAGTATGAATTAAGGTTAATGTATAACTGAAATTTAAAATAAATAGATACATTATTCTGTAATTAGTAGAGCCTAAAACATTAATAGTAATGCAACATTACAGACAAAATATATTAATGTTATTCTCAAGCAATCGTGCAAAGTCAACCATTTCTGGCAAGCAGCTAAATTTGAAATATTTAACATATTTATAATATAATAATATATAATTCAAAGAATTGGTGGATCAGGATTGTTTATATTAAACTTGTGTGGATTATTTATACAAATTATTTCACTCCACTCCACTTTAGTTCATAAATGCAGGGACACATAATATTTAAAGTTGTTAGGGCATACTTGTTATTCTTTATATACTTAAACTGTATGGGTCAAGTCCAAATTTTACGTAAAAGATGCAGCACCTTTTAGGTATTTGAATATGATTTAACCTATAACTCAATTTCCCTACATCCTTTACCTAAAAACCTAAAATAAAACAATATAGTATTAACTATACTCCAAGTATTAAAAACATAAATGCTTTATAAAAAAAAATGTATATATCATAAATTTGAGTGTAACACTTATTAAAGACAAATGTATTTAATGTATTTTTACAACTTCAAAAATACTTATTGCTTTTAAAGGAAAGCAATCGAAAAACTTATTCTTGGAATTTGCGCTCTGTATATTTCATTGAAATAGGCCTAACGTTCAAAGTGTACCCGATTTTAATCATAAGCAGTTTATGGTTCAACTTCGGAGTTCTTTCGTTCTCAAAAGCTGTATTCCATACACATAACAAAGACTATCAGAAAAAAGAAAAAAACTTAAAAAATGTCATAGTTTCGAGCTGATGTGTTTTTCAGACAAATACCAAAAGTAAAATGGCATAAGAAAAGTTATGTGACCGTAAAACCGCACCCATTTTTTTGTAATTAAAAATACAACTTTTGTCTGTTCTCATTTTTTTTAAAAAGCTAACGGTTTTCGATATAATTAACATGAAACATTTAAACGCCCTTTTATTATATCTGGGTTGTTGGAACAACATTTTTTTTTTTTGTGGAATTTATGCTATAAAACTCAACGGAGTAAATTGACCCGTTTTAGCGGTAGGTACAAACTAAAATGGTTGAAGTAAACAAATTGCTTTTGAAATTTTAACCATGATATCATTTTTAATTTTCTTTAACCCAAAAAAAATACCTAAAAATATTGGTAAAGAATTCTGAAAACCCCTGTATAAAGAAGAAAGTATATGCACAGTTTTCTCGTAATTTTATTTATTATTAATAGTCAAACATAATATGTAAAAATTTGTTAAAAGTTTAGTATGTAATGCCGAAATATGTTGATTGTTGTAAATTAAGAGATTCAAGGTGATCCAGAAAATAATAATATTTGTTTACAGGTATCTTCTGGTTGTGGAGGATGTGGATGCGGTAGCGGATACGGTGGTGGATATGGTGGTTATGGTGGTGGCTACGGACACGGACATGGTCATGGTTGTGGAGGTGGATACGGAGGCTATTATGGTGGTGGACACGGTTGTGGATGCCACGACTGTTGTTGCTGCTGCCACGACTGTTGTTGCTGCGAACCCGTCACTGAAGTCACCACTGTCTGTTGCGTTCCTTGTGTCGAAACCCACATCCAACCCGGTTGCGGTGGCTACGGAAACGGCTATGGTCACGGATATGGTGGATATGGTGGCTATCATGGTGGTGGACACGGTTGTGGATGCAATGACTGTTGTTGCTGCTGCCACGACTGTTGCTGCTGCGACTGTTGCTGCTGCGACTGTTGCTGCTGCGACTGTTGCTGCTGCGACTGTTGCTGCCACGACTGTTGTTGCTGCTGCTGCGAACCCGTCACTGAAATCACCACTGTCTCTTGCGTTCCCTGTGTCGAAACCTACATCCAACCCGGTTGCGGTGGCTACGGAAACGGCTATGGTCACGGATATGGTGGTTATGGTGGATACGGCGGCTATTATGGTGGTGGACATGGATGCGGTCATGGTCACGGTTGCGGCTGTGGATGCTAAGAATGCTGCCAAAACTTTTGCAATTGTCAAACAATTGAAATATACTGCCAAAAACTAATGGAACTTTTCTTTCAAATACTTCAACCGATCAAGCAACTAACGAAATATAAAGCAATCAAAATTTAAATAGATTTTACGAAAATAAAACCAAGCAGTATTCTGAATTATAACTGACTATTTTTTTAAAATTTCCCTAAACCTAAAAACCTTGAGAAATCCTTTACTCAGAGTGTACAAATTAAGAAGCGCATAATATGTCTGGAAAAATATCGTATTCTAAACTCATAAAAATTCATTATAATACTTTTACAAATTACTTACATGAAATTATATATATATATTTACCAACGAACAGCGTTTCATTTTTATTTATATAAATAAAGAGAAACGTGAAGTTTGTTTAGTTTTTCATATGAATCACCTACTTTTATTAGTTTTGTGTGACGTATTTGCGTATTTTGTGTTGACTGGATGACATGGGTCATATGTTTTATTATGCTTCTTTAAAGTGTTTTCAATTTAGTTTTTATAAAAACCGTTGGATAACTGAAAATAAACAACAAAATTGCCTTTTATTATTATTATTGCCTTTTGCTATTGTTGTGTAATCTAGGTAACTCGTTAAAGATTTATGAAAAACATATTAAAGAAAAATGCTGGCAGCAAAATATCGTGCAGTAACTTTTATTATCTTACCGTGGGAATATTAGTAGAGCTGAGAGTTAAAAATCTAAATTACGAACAAAGTCACAATTGTTATCTGTGTGATAAAGTTCAGATTCATTCGTTGCCATGGTAACTGTAACAACATTTTTTTCTACCAAACAAGTTTTAAATGTTTTTAAAGTCAGTTAAAAATTCGCACTTAAATTCGTTTTTTTTAACAGTGACCTTGGGTACGTTCCATGAAACTACTCTTCAACTCATTACTCTTTATTTTAACATGTGCAGAGTTGTAGTGCCTCACCAATAATATTGTAAAACTTTATAAAGTTACTTAAAACTAGAAGTTATACACTGTTAATAAAACACTAGCTGACCCATGTTACTAGGAGCAAAGAAAATGCGAAAGGATTAGAATGCAATTTTAAGCAAAACACTATATATGATATTTCCGTACATATTAAATAACTAAGGAATATATGTTTAACAATTTATGTGTATGAAGCATAAATATTTCAAACACATTCTTAACTAAAAATTAATATTGGAATTTATTCTTTTAAATTTATTTGGTCTCTAATTGTCAGTATGAAATGTATACCTTATTTAATTTATCCTTTATAATTATAACCATTTGTTTTCTAGAAATCAAAAACTATTGTCTCTTGGCAATAAATACTAAAATAAACAATTAGACACACTTATTAAAGAAAAATAATAATTTGATTCATTAGAGTGTTCCTTCTTAACTTTGTATTAAAAACGAAAGCTCTTTAATTTTAAATTTTTTTAAATAATGTTTTTATAATTTAGTTTAACGAATATAAATAACTTAAAGTTATAAATTTTAAATTACCACTAAGCATAATATGGAATTTTCTCAGTAGCATAAAAGTATGGTAAACTAAAAAGTATAATTTTGCTAAGGTAGATAAATCTAAAAGCATAAAATATGAGTTCATTTGTACCAGTGCCCACTTAAACTCAAACAATTCAGTACTTTCCAAGTTGAACATTGTGGAATGTAGAATTAGGGAATCTTGTAATCAAAATAAAAAGTACTGATTTTTTGTTTTGTATTTTTTTTTTTATTCTACACTTTTTCAGATCTTGTGAACAATATCATGAATATAGATAATCATGTTTATATAAATTTTAATTTTTAGATTTCAATTTTAAATCGGACAAGATAAAAAATAATGATAAAATTTCGGATTAAACATATATAATCAACACAGGTTTCTAGAAAATGCCCGAGAAAGGCTTACTTTATTATCATTTTGATATCTATTAAAGTTAATTTAATAGCTAATTTTTATTAAAAGTTTAATGACATAATTTTATGTTAGGCCTACACTGAAAAAACGTCTCTTTAATGCATAATTTACATTCATTACTATATCAACCAAGTTAACAAATTTAGAGATTTAAAAAAATGAGAAAGCATTATGTCAAATTTAGAGGAGCCACCAAGTACACTAATTTAACACAACTTACAAAATTAGTAAGTACAATGGTCATTTCATCGGTAGCGTGACGTGACTAAATCCATATTGCTTTGAGTTTAAGCCACTGCTTCTTACCACTGCTTCTTATTTTACGATCAGCTGTTACATTAAACTTATGGTTTAAATTAGTACGTGTGTAAAAGAACGAAGAGGAAGCAAAAACGCAAAGAGTCTTACTTTTAGGCGCGTATTGCGAGTTCGTATATTTAACCTCGTCCAAAAGGTGTACTGTACGCCCAAAGATTTCACTTTAAAAAGAGGTTTATTTTAAAACGTTCAAAGTCCCTTTTAAAACTTATATTTTGCGCTATACATGTCACTCTGTATTTGTTATTTTGAAAAAGATTCACGGAACTAATAGACATTGCGGGTGCAAAGTGGAGAATTTAGAGTAGTAGTAGTTTAGAGTGGGTAGTTTCGTGGAACTGACTGGTGGTATATAAAAGTACATGTAAACCGAACCGATAACGTGAGTTGTGCGATTTTCCAAAATTAATTTTATGTGTTAGGGTTTCAACCAACTACTTGGGAAATTGGTCTACTCACGAAAGCGTTGAATAGCTGTCTCTATGTACGAAATATATTAATAGAATTCGTTTGCACCTCGGCCTGTAGCCCCGCTAGAAGAACCAAAATTTCATTCTAGTGCGAAAAATCTAAAAAAAAATTCCGGTAAAAACGTGCTTCTAGCTGTTGGATTTTTTTGATCTGAGTGAATTAAACAACCAACTTGTGAACCAATGTTGAACCAAATAGAACTAAAAATGCGTCATTTAGAGTGCGAACACTTACATACAATCATATACATATGTATACTGTATACCGGGTGTCCATTTTTACTGGGCCACCATTGGGATCTCTAAAAGTACAAGATTTACAGCAAACTTTAAATGGGGGACTTCAACTACTTTTTAGTGGCCCTTAAAAATATAAATTTGAAATTTCGAAAATATGCCACCATTTTCCAATATGGCGGCCAACTTTCGAATTTCTTATAGAAACTCCTATTTTTGTGACTTATTTGGATTTTAAATGCAATTTTAAGACTTTTTATTCTTGGTATTTTTTTTATAAACTTATCTATTTAGCCGCTAGGAGCGCTGAAAATTTCAGAAATTCTTATTTCAACAATTTATTAAACATTCTTATTTTCCATTGGCAATCAATAAAATTCAACTCAAAGTGCAATTGTTTTCAATGGAATGTTAAAAAGCTGTTGCAATTTCACAAATACTTTATTTTAAACAAAAAACGTACTTAAATTCTGTTTAAAGTTCCTAAATAGCTTACATGACAACTGTACTATTTTTACAGATTTCTTCTAGATCGTAAAGCATACATAGTACTGTAAGAAACTTCTTTGTATCATAGCAACAAAATGTTTTGGGACAAAAAAAGGCAGTCAAGATGACTTAATTAATTATGACTTAAGCAAGTTTTCAAAGTGTCCTCCATCTTCATAAATAGGCCTACATGTGTGCGCACATAAATACATCTTCTTACACAATACACAGTGGTTGCGTTAGCGATTTTTAACAGTAATTTAAGTAATTTTTTTATAAAATAAAGTATTTGTGAAATTTCAACAGCTTTTTATCATTCCATTGTAAAAAATATTGCAGTTTGAGTTAAATTCTATTGTTTGCAAATGGAAAATAAAAATCTTTAATAAATTGTTGAAATAAGAATTTCTGAAACTTTCAGCGCTCCTAGCGGCTAAACGGTTAAATTTATAAAAAAAACACCAAGAATTAAAAAGTCTTAAAATTGCATGTAAAATACAAATCTGTCTTATAGGGGTTTCTATAAGACATTCGAATGATGGGTGCCATATTGGAAAATGGTGGCATATTTTCGAAATTTCAAATTCATATTTTGAATGGCCACTAAAAAGTAGGTGAGGTTCCCCGTTTAAAGTTTGCTGTAAATCGTGTACTTTAGAGATCCCAATGGTGGCCCAGTTAAAATGGACACCGATTTAACATTGTTAATGACATCCCAAAACGTGAAACTTAAAACCATGCTAATAACGGAAAACTGTATTAAACCCGATAGAGCCGATCATCAAAATCTTCCTTTAAAGGTAACAATAATAGTCTTTAACAAAAGCTAAATTTGTTCATTTAAAATAACAGCTCAACTGATGAAAGATGTTTAGTGTTATTTACGTTAGTACAATCAGCTGTTTTAACAAAGTCCACTAAAAGTTAGGTGATGTAATTATTGTTTGCAGTTACCATAGCAATATAAAGAAAATTCGTTCACGCAGTTGAACCGCTGACGGAAGTTTAGCGAATTTCCAAAATTGAATGTATATGTTTTAGGGTTTCAAACAACAATTTGGGAAATCGGACATCTCACGAAGGCGCTGAATAGCCGCCTATGTGTACGAAATATATTAGCCTATTTGAATTTGTGTGCACCTAAGCATCCAGCTTCGAATCACGCACAGATTCGTTCCCGTTCCACTTGCAGCAGAAAAACACGCTTTGCCAGTTTGCACCTCGTCCTTGCGTTCTCGGGTTAAGCTTCGCTCGCAGCGTATAAACTCAGATGTCGGGCTCGGATATGAAGATTTAATGGATTTGAATATATGACCTCAGAATAGATTCGAACCGGGTACTTGTATAGTATTTTACGTTTCGATCGATTTTGGGAGAATCAAACGAGCTATAAGGTCGTGTTAAAATTTTGCAGAATAATATCCTACATAAATGTGTGTGTATAAATCCATAAAAGAAAGTTTCATTATGTTAAATCTAAAAAAATAGTTACTTCAGTCAAAAGAAGTGCTTCCGGCTTCTGAATTTGTTGGGTAACGAACTCGTCCAAGCAACTTCGATAACCAACGTGTGTACCAAATTTGGACCAAATCGGACTTTAAATGCGACTCCTAGAGTGCGAACCCATATATATACACGTTCCTAAGACCATGTTCGGTGCTTATTTACTACTCCCGACCTAAGGTGTTGCCATAAGGGTCACTGCAATAGCTCAACTTTCCTATGGAAATTCGCTAATAACATAATATTTCCAGCTTAGAATGTCTACCACAATACCTTTAAACTTCTATGTATCATTTCTGTTAACAGCCAATTTTGTATTTTGATACAATTTATGTATATTTATAATTTTTAGATCGGATTTGTAATTAAGAGTAGGCCTTAGTTGTTTTAGATTTTGTTTTTTTGTTTTTTGTTTTTTTTTATATCATCAACAGTTATATACCATCAAAGCTTTGAGGTTATGATTATTTTTACCTATAAAGAAATTATTGTAAATATGCGTGTAGAAGAAAGGATAGTTATGTAGCAAAACGTGACTAAAAATATCAGGAAATTTGTTTTTTCAATTCCGAATGTAACACTTAATTTGTATAATATATATAAAAGAAAATTTTCCTGACTGAATGGCTGATTCATAATCAACGTACAGCCAAAACTATAATAGCTAGAGCCTTAACATTTCCAGGGTACTTCATACGACTATTTAAATGTGCACCAAGAAAGGATTTTGCAAAATATTTATTTTAAGCTTTAAAAATGTTCAAAATACTAAGGTCCAACCCCAGCCCTATAAGAGTTTAAACAGCTTATTTAAATCAAAAACTTAGCAACACAATTCTTTATTTTTTATTCGGCACCAAAACACGTTTGTTGAATAGGCCTACATAAAGAAAATTTAAATTCACTTAGTTATTTTTCAAAACAAACTGTTTTTAGGTTAGATTAGCAAAATAAAACAAACAAAAATAAATTAAAAACGGTACCAGGAACTGGCACATACTTTCTCACAAACATATTTAAATTATTATACAAACAGATTCTCTGTGACTTGTATGGTGGGATAGGAGAGGTGATTTTTTATTAAAGTGGAGATTAACTAATAAATATTATTATTATTATCTAGAGATAAAACTATTCGATCGATTTCGAACAAATTTGCACCAAACACGTCAATTAGGCCTGTATAGATGCAGGAAAAAAGATTTTGAAAAATGTTGAAAAACAACCCCGTTTATGGCAAAAAACCCAAAAAAGCAGTTATTATTATTATTATTATTATTATTATTACTAGCTAAACGAGAATTTTTAGAAATATGTGGTTTTTTTTGTATATGGTACGCTACATTAATCGCTACAAATAAGCCAAATTTTATCAAAATCTTTAGAGCCGTTTTTTTATAAAAAAATAATAACTGATTTTTTGGGGGTTTTTTGCCAAAAAGGTGGTTGTTTTTCAAAATGTTCAAAACCGTTTTTCATGCATCTATACAGGCCTACTTGACATGTCTGGTGCAAATTGGTTTGAAATCGATCGAATAGTTTTCGCTCTAGCTTTGTTTACATACAGACATACATACATACAGACATACATTTCGTAAAAACCTCTTTTTTGGACTCAGGGTGTCCCAAAACGGATATTTCCACAAAAATCTGAACATCGATATTTTTTTTGCTATTACTATTTATACTTTCTCTATACTATAGTATAGTGAGAAAGTAAAAGGCTTACTGTAGTATAATTAAAACATATGTTGTTATATATTACAAATAAAACAGCTGATATGGATCATAAGCTTAATACAGTTGCAGGTTACGCTTATAATGAAGCAACACACGTTTATTGAAAGCATTTAGATGTATTATCATTTCAACCAAATTGGGAAATTTAGATAAGGATTACCTATATAATTTATTCTTACCTAAATTATATTCTTCACAGGTTAGGTTATTACAAACAACGCAAACACAAGCAACGAAAAAGGCATAGGCCTACTGTAGGATATTATAATTCAATCACTATTTAAATTATACCAATTAATTTTATTCTTTACTATACCTATTTGACCAGTTTCAAATACTGCTTTATCGTATTACATTTTGGTAATACTTTTGAACTTGAAAATTTCATCTTTTCTATATAAATATAATAAAACTCTGCCCTAATCAATCTAAATTACCTTGAAAATAATATTGTCTCATACAATAATCTGTTTTCATTTGCTTCGCCGCTGGGTTGGTGAGCGAAGCGAGCAGGGCATTAGTGCTCTAGTTGAGTAAAAAAACGAAAGAAAAAGTTCAGCCATTTTGGTTACACACTAAACAAAATAATCTATACCATCCACTGGCACCAAAAGAGAAAACATAGCTAACTATAGTAAACAAAATATAAAATATTTAGCCTAACATAGTAAAATTAACTCGCAAAATAAAGACTTGTCTAAAAACATTTGCAATTAAAATTTTTCACAGAAACCAGTAACATTTTATAACAACGTTGCCAAATTAAATAATGTTAGCGAATTTAATTTACAGCTAAAATATTACGTGGATGAAAAAAGGAAACGTATACTGTACGAAAAGCAGCCATTGTTTGGTTGTTATATAATATTCTGCAGAAGTGCAACCTCACAAACCTGAACCTAAACTAAGTTACAGTCTCCAGTCACAGTGTGTTTTCAGGGTGTGGAAACATGTTTAAGTTGGTAGCACTTCTTACTATCCATCAGTTAATGATGATCTGGCAACTGATGTGCAAAATGGCTGAATGATCGCTATGTTAATTTGCCTATTCTCAACTTTTTTTCCTTATCATATCTGATTTGACCCAATCAGTCGTTACTTCTTTTATATTTTGTTTGCGATATTCATTATTCATAATTTTGGTGCATGTGTGGTGTTTCGTTTTTCGTCTAGTGCAAATGTTATCCTAAAAAAAATGACTGAATTTTAACCTGTGTTTTTCCGTTTTATTTCTCTCGTAAGTTCTATAATATTTACTTCCCCCTTTTCTTTTTCGTTTTTAGGGTTAGTATGGTGTCTACTTTCAGAATATGAAAACTTTTTAAATTTATCACACTCTCATACACAAATACCGACGAAGGAAGGGCACGCATGACCCTCTACTAATACCAAAAGGACAATTCATTAATTTTGTAAGTACATGAGAAATAACCACGAATTTCTGATACTACGACATAAAAACACAAATATAGGTTATACACATTTTTTGAAGGCTACGTACATTTATTAAGCGTAAATGTTTACATTGAAACAAACATATTGTTTGCTATTAGGACATTTCAGAACGTCTCAATTCTACTTGACCTGTTTACTTAATACAATAGGCCTAGTTAATACAATACTGTATTAGGATGACGGTGCGGTTATTTACAAACTTGCGGTAATTGTTTATAAACGAAGATATTGTGTAATAAATATTTTGGCAATGATACATTCACCATTAACAAGTGTTTATCTACCTCGGAATGAATATTTCCTTACATTTTTAAACACTTAATGGTAATAGAGTTCCATTTAAATGTGTCCCTTCCAATTTACTGAATTGTAATGGTTAGTTTTCTTTGAGGTAGTTTTAATGATCACAAATTCAAAACTAAAATATTTTTAAGTGCCTTAAATCTGTACAAACAAAACAACCGTTCCACGTATACCATCTAATTTGGAAACACGCAGTCTAACTCGCTAGATATGAAATCTCGAATATTTTAAAATGTGTGTCATTCTTTAACCGATAGCACTAAAAAAGAACTTTTTATGAAAATTATACTGGCCGCAATTAAAAGTGTTAAAATTTAAAATACAATGATTGTATTATTCCTTCTTATAATTCTTTAACAGTGGAAACAAATATAAAAATAACTGTCACTACTACTATGGCTGAACCGTTGACGTGAGTTGAGCGAATTTCCAAAATTAAATTTTAGGGTTTCAACGAACTGTTTGGAAATCTGGTCCACCCAAATAGGCGCTGAATAGGTGCCTCGGTGTAAAAAATATATTAGTAGAATTTGTTTGCACCTCAGTCTCCAGCCTCGGCTCACTCGATGCATCGTTCCGCTCGCAACGGAAAAAATCTCTTTGAGAGTTTGCACCTCGACCTTATGGCCTCGGATTATGGACTGGTTCGCTTTGCTCGAATCGGATTTGCAGCCGTCGGGCTTGGATCAGAAGCTGCCATCCACACTTTATTTCAACCTGATACTTTTAACATATTTCACGTTTTGATCGATTTTAGGGGGATCAGACGATTTTTTTAATTTTTTTTATTTAGAATCATCTTCTCCATTTCAAAAATATAAAACCTAAAAAAACCTTCATTCTAGGACAACAAATATCGAAAGAAATTTTACTTCCAGTGAAAATAAAAAATACTTTCGGTTGTTGAATTTTGTTAGCTACTACTTGTTTGATAAATTTGGACCGAATTGCGTAAAATGCGGCCGTTTGAGTGTTAACACACATATATATAACATTCCTCTTTTACTGTAGCTGTGAATTTGGTGATGTTTTAAAACAAATGTTTACAAATGCTTAATTACTATGTAAGCTTATAGTGAAAAATATACAAATATATTTACTGTATATATAATAATTATGTTTAACTAGTGGACCCGGCAATGCTTCGCTATTGCTTTATTTAATTTTAAGGGTAGTTATCAAATTTCATTCTTTTGACTTAAGTTATTGAATTGCAAATGGTGTTTATGTCAACAATTTATATAAACAATATTTTAAACAGCATATATGTAAGTAAATAGATATGTAACAACCGATGTTTGAATCGAATTATAATACAGTAAGCATTTTTCGTTGATTTTTGTTTGTGTTGTTTGGCAATCTAACCTAAAAAAGCTGTTTTGGTTTTTGAAGAATAATAACCCGATTATAAATTAGAGAAATTGGTTGCAAATAAAAGTGTTTTGGTTCATTGTCGGCCTAACCTAAAATTATGTTCAGTTTTTGATCCATAACAGTTGTTTTATTTATAATAATATGTAACAACCGATGTTTAAATTGAATTATAATATAGTAGGCCTAAGCATGTTTTATTGATTTTTGTTTGTGTTTGCTATTAATTTGTCAATCTAATCTAAAAAGCTATTGGTTTTGAAGAATAATAAACTGATTATAAATTTGCTAAAGTTGCTATGGTAATGAATGTAAACAAACATGTGTTACTAAGCATTTTATACGAACAGCTGTTTTTGAGCGCTATGGTCTTGAGTGCATACAAAAGAGGCTGTTTAGTTTTTTCCAAATTTGAAACTTTTTCGGGAAACTTTTCAAATTTTTCTTTATATAAAAACCTAGTTCGGACTATTACGAACATTTTAAATCAAAAAATTGCCAAATTGGTCCAGCAGTTCTCAATTGATGCGATTTCAAAGAAACAGCAATTCATTTTTATTATATAGATTAATGGCACTACAAATCGTGTTGTGGGAACACTGATTGGTGCTCATTGACAACTTCCGACTTTAGGTCTCAGTATAAGAGCCACTGCAATAGCCGTCATTCCTAAGGAAATTCGCTAATAATAAAATGAACACAATTTCTCACAAAAAAAAGATATTTTATAGTTAGACCCGTTTTGATGACCAAGACATCACATCAGTGACGGTATGTGTAGAGTTAGTTACACAAGCGAAACGCGTTCGATTATAAAATGTTATTTTTTGTGGAAACTGTTTATTTTATTATTTATAAAGCCTTTCTTTCTCATAGGTCCAGTTTAAGTTTAAATGTTAATTTATATAACTTTTATTATTACAGATAATATCCGATCTTGGTTAGTCGTTGGCTTTCGGCGTATTGAGTTTCTTAACTCAAATTTAACAGGTGTGAACGCAGACTTGGTTTTGGATTGCAAAATATTTCAAAAATTTGTTTCAAATGTTTGTTTCCAAATATATGAAAACTGACAAAATATTTGTAAACGTACTGTACCGAGTTAGCTTCAAAATGTGTAAACTAAATGTCCGGTACCATTTACAAATTTTTAATATCCACGAAACTAATTTGTTGTATTAAGCAAATTTCCATAGGAAATATGAGCTATTGCAGTTGCTCTTATGCTGATGCCTAAGGTCTTGAGTAGTAAATTAGCACAAATTATGGTTTCCAGAACACGTTTAGTAGTAGTCAAAAAATTTGAGATTGTTACAAGAATAAAACTTTTTTTGGGTTTCATCTGAAAAACAATATTTAGGAGAAAGGAAAATACAGTTCTGGGGTTTAACTCTAGCCATTTAAAAATACGGAATAAAGTCAGGTGTTGGTAGAAACCAGCGAGTTTTTTTAGAAACAATATTTAAGTTTGTTAAGTACGGCTTCCAAAACATCAAATTTTTAACTTCCAAACAAAATTTAATAATTTATTTATCTCTTCAAAACTAAATTTTAAATGTACGTGTCAGGGTGTCAGTGTTCCGTGGATAGTTGAATGATTATTATGAGAAGACACGTCGGCTGTGATCTATCGCGGAATTAAACCCTGAAATAACTCGGTATCCAGTATCGTTACTTAGATTATACCTTGCAATCTTTTCGGGAAGAAAGATATTGTGTGTGTGTGTGTCTTATATCATATGCGTTTCTTACACAAAATGTTTAATTAATCTGCACATATAATACAAAAAACAAGTTCTGAATATATTAACAATTATTTAATTATTCTGGTACTTGTTCAAAACTTCCAAGCCTAAAATTAAAATTTCATAGAGGCTATCGCTTGCTATTATATTATTCGATCAAACCTAATTGTTTCACTTGTTATTATAATGTCTCGTAATCCATACTAATACACATAGAAATTGTATAAAAAGTCTAGACACTGCTAGATTTCTCGGCCTCAGACATTTAAATAAACATTTCCAGTTTCATAAAAAACTAGAAAATTAAGGCTATTGAAATATTTTTTTATATATATTAAAATCAAAATTTTAGCTTTAAGTTACACGAACATTATTGGGTTTACCTTACTATTAGGTATACACTTTGACACCGTAATATATAATATTAGATTCTATTAGACATTTTTTAGTTGGCCGCCATATTTCTGATGTCATAACAAATTTTAAAACCACCAAGTTGTACAAAGTATAAAATCTTTTAAAACTAGAGGTCAAACATTTATTTATCTTTAATAGAAACAAAACAAATGCAGCCTTGTTGATATTTTCTAAACCAGGAATATACTTTTGAACCCGTAAGTAAAAACACGTGAAAAATGTGCAAGTATTGACCATCCAAATATAAAGGGTATGCACCTCAAGATGATACGGAAGATATTGAAATTTATAATAAAGTTAAGGCGTATAAAACAGTTTAAATAAATTATTTTATTTTTTTTATTTATTAATTTAGAAACACATCTTATAATGTGTAGATCTTGTCAATTAATTTACATAAAACAGTAAAAATACCCAAACTGATCACAACAGTACACAATAACGTTAAACAATAAACAAGGAAATATTTAATAATGCTAAAAAAACAATGTCCTTCATATCAGCTTGAAAACAAACCTCACTTAATGAGTAAAAAGGATTATTTGAAATCCAGCCCTTAAATTTCTAAATGCCAACAGATAAAGATGACACTGGAAGCATATTGAACATAGACATACCTATAGTCTGTATACAGTAACTTGGCGTCTGTACCCTTAGGTACCTGCTACAGACCCTTCCCGTCCCCTCTCACTCCCTTTCTCACACCTCTGTTTCAATAATTAGTCACCTACTGTGTTAACCACTGCACTATTATACTTTTTTTTGTGACTCACAATTTAAAATTTTTGTAATGATATTTATAAAGTTCGGACAAAAATAAGAAAAATGATACCAAATACGACGTTATTACGTTTGTAAAATACATTTATGTATTTATTTAAGTCAATAAACTGCCTAGTTTACATTTTTTGTGCATAAAACATTTAAAAATATATTGGTTAATAACTGTAAGTATTTTGTTCTTGCTGCAATGCTCGTCATATGATTTAAAAGTGATCAATCTTAAAAGTGACCTTCTTCATCAAGAGCAATACTCTGTCAATTGTAATTGAATTACCTCAAATTAAGAGACCAAATTTGGGATCTAATTAGCATTAGTTAGGATTAGGACTAATTGGGATCTAACGTACCTCAAATTAATAGGTAGAACATGCAAATAGATATTTTCCAAATAGCTTATTGGGTAAACAATTTCTTAATGCTATCAGGTACTGGAATTTATAAAAACAGTGTCAAAGTGTTGAACCCAAGTCAATCTTAGATCCTAGATGCATGCATAGCAGTTTATAAGGTTAGCCCTGTTGGATAAACACAATTTGTTGTGTCTTGTCTACATTAAATACAAATTTGTTGGCACTGTACCGGATATTGGTTTAGTTCATTAGTGTTATCACGCAATGAGTTACTTGGGACATCGGTCTGATTGAAAAAAGTTACATCATCTGCAAACATAGCCACTCGGGAGCAGACATTTGCCTCCAGATCATTAATCACAAGATGAAACCAGAAGGAACCTAAGACCAGGGACGGATTTCCCAATAGGCCCGGTAGGCCCATGCCTATGGGCACAAGCTCTCAGGGGGCGCACGGCCGAGAGAAAAAAATATCTAGAAATAAAAATAAACAGCCATAACTTAACATATTTTTTGAATTGATTACAAAAAAATCATTCTGATTTTGAAGTTAATTGGAACAAATAATTGTTGGTAAAGTTAAACTATTTTTCAACATTACGCATCAACTTCGTTACAACATTGACCTCAAACACGGGAGAACTATGTTTTTGTGTGACGTTATCAAAATTCTTCATGTAAGCTGTGTTTCTGAGATTAAACCTATTTTATAATGTATTACAGAGTTTTTTTTTAAATTTATTTGCCCAAATGACTAAATTGAACAAAACCTAAGTTATTAACATAGCAATGGCCATGTTGCTTTGTTGCGGGAATGCTCTGCGGGTTGGATCGTTTTGTTTCAGTCCCACAAACGTGAGCTCACTATTTAATACATAAAATTAAAAAAAGTGTTTTAAGACGGCATTTTGTCAAGCCCAGAACCAAGTAAATTACTCAAAAAACTTGCAATAGTAAAATTGCATCGTGAAGTGGTGTTTAAGCAATAATTAACATAGCCTGTAGGCCTGATATAATTTTTTTTTAAAAGTTTTTGGGGAAGTAACTTTATCCAGACTAAGGGGCGGAAAAAATTATTGGGTCTAGGGGAGCAAAAATACTAAATCCGGCCCTGCCTAAGACCAAACCTTGAGGTTCTCCATATTCAGTGTTAGGTCTTGAGACTTACACACCATCAACAAAAACCTTTTGCCATCGATTGGTCAGGTAGGATTTTAAGAATTAAGTTTCCAACCCTGAGACGCCATAGTATTCTAGTTTACTGAACAAGGTGGCATGATCCACGCAATCAAAAGCTTTGCTTAAGAGACATTATTACAACAGTTTCAAAACAATCCCAGTTTAAAAACCTTCCAAGATGTGTGAAATTATATTATCCGTTGTATTTCTCCCAGATATTTCAGGTGTAAATCAAAACTGACTTGAAAAAAATATATTGCCCGATTCAAAATTCACAATTGCAATTTAAACGAGGTTTCATGAATTATAAATGTTCCTTAAAAAAAATTGCACAGCTGATTGAAAATGTGTGATGTAGGTGTAATAGTAGGCCTAATCTATTTGCTAGAAATACACATAAACTTCCAAGGAAGCTATTTTCATGGAGGGCTTTTTTCATAGTTTTGAAAAAATGTTTTTCTGATTTTGAGGTTAGGGTTTGTGCAAGAGTAGTCTTTAGACAACCGTTATTAATATTATTTACGATCTTCAGCTTTGAGTTTGTGATTAATCCTACACCTTTA
>JAGFPH010000704.1:425149-439655 GCA_018207615.1 Philaenus spumarius
GTATAATGCAGTAAAGTCTAGGCTTTCGAAACAAAGCTACAAACTAACATATAAGGTTAATAACTTTACTGAAAGTGCGTAGTTGGCAAGCGTAGTCAGCCTTGTATAGTCTACCTTGAATGTATAGTTAGTTATTGACCCCTTTAATCCATTTCAGAACGCAAAGAAAGCTGTTTAATTGGGACTTTTCAAAGAAAGAGACAACTAATTATCTAAACTAAAACAGTATTCTTCATTAAGTTCAATTTTATAAATTTAGTGACCTACGACTGCTGTTTTTTTTTTTAATTATTACTCTATTTCCCGGACTCTGAAATAAATAGAAGCGTGTAGGAAATGAAGAAACAAACTTTATTGACTTGTTTTATAGAAAGCTTACTTTAAACTAAAGAATGTATAATTTTTGTAATGTCCACACATAATAGTTATTTTCAAAATAAATAATTTAACTCTTTTACAATAATTATTATTTTTAGAAGAATTAGTAGCTACATGCGCGATCAAATCCGCGGCCATATCCGTAGCCGTATCCAGGATAAACATCATAGAAGTTGTCGTAGATACTATCGAATCCACCATTGTAACCACCTTAGAAGTTATCGAATTCATATTTCAGGTGTCTATAGCCACCATAGAAGTTATATTAGATACCATTGAATCCACCATATCCGTAATCCGCGCACCATGGCCTGTCGAGATGAATATTGAAACCTTACAAATATTTTAATATATATTTTTTTCAGTAAAAACAAAAATCGTTCTGTAATAAAGCACCTAATAAAGGCCGCATATAAATTTGAGTTCATCATAACCTTAAACGCAAGTCACTTTCATTCAGTGAAACTTTGAGAAAGTATAGTTTGCGTCAACAAGTACTTAAATACCCGATTTATAGACTGAAGATATATCATTCGTGTTGAATATGTACAATGGAGTGCCTCAGTAGTACTGTACTTAAAAGAAACTATTTTTCTTATTGGATTTGGGTTAAACTTAAATACTTTACTAAGCGGGAATTTTACTCGGTGAGAGAGTACTTGAGCCAATAGACGCTCTTTGATGCTATACTATTAACTAGTATATTGATGTTGCTATTTTCCTTCTTAAGTGAATATTGTTTTCTTTGTGTGTAATATAAATTCTTATGTGTACTGCTCTCTTCCTGCTTTTGTATACTTTAAAAAATGTAATACATGAATATGATGTTTGCAGAACGTTAAAAATGGAACTAATTTAGTCTTGGTTAACTTATATCCGCAGTGAAATACCACAATATTTGATACTTTTTGGGAATAAACAAGAACTCTTTACAAATAAAATTATTAAATTATGTATTTAAAAATTTAATGGGTGTAATACATCATTCCTGCTATATAAAGCTTGTCTTTTGGAATTAACAACTTTTATAATTTAAAAGATGAAGGAGAAATGCAAAATCTAATCACCTTATAACAAAATCCCTAGGTAAGTGAAATGATTTTAGATGAGTGTTGTTTTGCCTGATGTTGCTTCTATGTTATACTTTTAAAACTCATTTATTTATCTTTAAATTTTATTTATGCTTAGAAGAGCTCTAATCAATTTCAGTGTTTATTGATTTAACAATTTGTCGGTCGGCTTCATCATAGTAAGACTCAAACTTAAATAACTTCATACTTAACTAAAAACATAAAAGTATGAAACTCGTAAAAAGACCCATTACCCTTTACAGCTGTATTATGCTACACATGTTTCCACTATACATCTTTAGAAAAGTTAAATGTTGTATAATGCAGTAAAGTCTAGGCTTTCGAAACAAAGCAACAAACATTTAAGCTTCATCATAGTAAGACTCAAACTTAAATGAAATACAACAATAAACACTAAAAAAAACACAACATGATATAAGTTATAAAATTACACGTGGCTTGCTCTTCCTTAAATAATTTGATGTAAGTACACGGGTTGATACTGTATTTCCGAACGGATACTATGAGTACGTACATCAAATTAGCCACCAAGTTACTTCCTTTCTTCTTACTGTTCCATCATTAGAAAAACGTCTTCACATGTTCCTTCAATTACAACAGTAGCGAATTATGTTTCCCTAAAGATGAAATAGACAATTTGAAACACGAAAAAATTTAATAAAATAACGGTTAAATTGACCTATATAGTTAAGGTGTTTTATTGCGTTTCTATAGTTAGCATTTGCATTTATTTACATTATAATGCGTAACATTATTATAAGTGGTTTAATATCATTATTTAATACAAACCTGAATTAAAGCGAAAAGTGCCAAAGCAATAATTGCTACTTTGGGGATCATTTATGTTAACTTGGATTCAAGTGTGTTTGGTCACTGTCAAGAGTTGGTTTTATATATTACTACATCAATACTACACTAGTATATAATACACGTATGTATATCGTATTACAGACAGTTCCTTTGTTCAATAAATCAGTCAGGTAGATTCTGTATTTGGCTAGATAGAGCACAGGTAGTTTAACTAACTAATTCTAAAATGTCACGTAAGCCTATCTGGAGTGTATATCGTATAAAATACCAATCTTGTCATCTTGTAATCATATTTTAATCGTTTTTGAGATTACATTATTTTGTTTGAGTAATAAAAAAAGGTAATGTTAAACAAATATCCTCGCTATAAATATGTTTTGAGAATTATCAATGCATTTCAGAAGAATTTAAAAGAAAATACAAGAATTTTGATAATTGTATATCTTCTTCTTTCGAGCTTTTATTGTTTATTATAAAGCTATATTTACATGTCTAAGGTATGATAAAGGTTTTCACTCAAATTTAGAAATTCAAAATATGCCATTCACACCCAGATTTGATGCAGTTTTTGCCCTACGTGCGTGATTTCGACATACAGTACTCAAATTACAATCTACTAATGTGCTCTATCTTACCGATTACCGAGTAGCATCTAACTCAAAGATGGTCAAATCGGGAGTAAAGGACTTATCGAGTCAATGGTGTATAAAAGGGTTTGCAAAACTAGACCCAGTACACTTGCAACTCAACTAGCAAAACAAAATGGCATCCAACGTAGCAGTCTGCGCATTGGCTCTTTTCGCTTTCGTCCAGGTATGTTTTAACGTATAGTTCTGAGTTTAATTATGATGGAATAGTTAACCTGTTCGTTTAGTTTTTCCACTTTGATTGCGGCACTGACCCTTACTGCCTTAGTTATTGGATTGTTTATTGTTACGAAGGTTTTATAAAACATTATTTTATTTCTTTGCTAAATCTTCAAACCTAATTTTTTTATGCAGTTTTACCAGCAAAGGCTCGGGTTCGAAATACTGAAAACTTTCTGGAAAATTCCTAAATTTAAGTTAGTGATTTTAATTTTGATGAAAAAATTCTACAACTTATTATTTGTCACCATTATTCCAACTAGAATATACTAGAATTTTATTCCGTATTTAAAAACTTAAATTTGTATCACTAGTCGAGTGGGATATTAACTTTTAAATTAACCTGTAAATTGAGAATGTTTTATTGTAATATTAAAATTGTATTTTTAACAATTTAAAAATGGCAGCAAAAGAAGCAATTTTCTTGTTTTGTTTACCATTTTTTTATTAAAAAGTGTAAGTGCTCGAAGAAATAAATTTTAGTTATTAAATTTACAAATTATAATAAGTAATTGTATTAAGCAATATGGACTTTTTAAGAAAAGTCTATAACATGCATATGGACAAACAGGGGTTACATTTTTATTTTTAATAATATAGTAATACAATTAATTTATTTTCTCTATTCGTTTTTTTTTAACAAAACAAATTAACCATGCAAAAAAAGTTTTCTGCTGCCATATTAAAACTGTTCGAGATATATGACCAATTGACCAATGATTAAGTGCAAACATGTTAAACTGTTTTTTTTTTAATTTGCTATCCCAGTATTGCTAAGTTTTGTGTAGGCCTACATGAGTTTTTTTACTCTGCGGAAATCTCTATTTTGTTTACAACTTGTGGGAAAGTGCTCAAGATGGACGTTGTTGAAAGTGGTATATCATTAGCTGTTTGGTAAAATGTTTAATTCGACGATTGAAACCGTTTGGGGGGAGTAAATGAAAGTAAAAACATTTACGTTTAGGCTCGCCATTATGAAATGGGACCATGTAGGTTAAAACTTTTTCGATTTATTATTAGTTTAAAATTAAGTAATCCTGCACTAAGTAATTATTAATTGTATGGGGATATGAAACAAATAATGTCCTTTAATTCTTAAGGTGCCCGAAATTTGTGGGTAGGTTTCAGTTGACTCTCAATCTTTTCTTCGTTATACATACAGCACAAAAGTTCTGATATACTCTTTAATTAAGTAAACATTGCTTATTTTTAATTACTTTTTTCGGGGGTTTTCAAACGACAATTTCCATATTTTAAGGTCACACTTAAAAAATATTAAGGATTCTTAATAATTGAAAGTTATTTCAATGACTATTTATTTATAAATATAATCTGAAACACGAGATTACGTCTGCATGTTTCAACAGTCTCGCGGCTGGCGATTCCAGCCTGTTGTGGTCCTACTAGCCAATTTACATAATTTTTACTTACTCACAACTCTTTCTCTTTTTATTGTCTATGGTGTTCAGAGTTAAGGAATGGTAAGTAGACGATTAGCAGACGCTTAGTCTTATGTTTTCACTCCAGCCTTGACCGTAGCCCAGCTTCTCACCGGGCCACCAGAAGGTCACTGACTGTACTACGATGAATTTTATTAAAATCACAAACAGAGTTTTCCCAATGGCGAAGAACAGCTTTGAGTAATACGTTTAATAGTTAATGATTCACTTGAATCGGATTCCCTTTAAATTGAATGAACTGGTAACTAAAATTAGGTATATTAAAACTCTCTGCTTTTGTGTTACATCAGTATAAAGAGGTTAGCCTTATATTTGTGGGATAGTTTTATTATAATTATTTTAAAGTCAAATAAATAGCTCCTAAAATGGTATTGTAAATTTTAAAAAAAAGTCTCATTTGAAATGCATACGTCAGCTTATTGAAGATGTTCAGTATTGCTTCCAAATCAGTTGTACACTCTAAACGTACACATATAAAAATGTGTGTGCGATAGTTGCATTACTGGTTGATTTAATACTATAAATACCTCGTAGTTTAAATTGTATGCTCTGTTTTTGTTTACGATTAGGCCTAAGTAAGGCTGGTTCTTTTTAAAACTGATTTTAACTCCTGATTGAAAATTAATATTTTAAATTACATTTCTAATTTTATTTACAGGCTTAGCATTACTGTAACAATACGATTAATCTGAAAATATTTTATTAAATATATCTTGGAAAATGGTAAGGTTTAAAGATTGTAAATTTGTATTTCGAATGTTTACAGGTATCCTCTGCCTGTTGTGGATACGGATATGGCGTTGGAGGTTATGGTTGTAACGACCCACTTGTTGTAGATGTCGACTCTTACTGCGTACCTACTTACGGAGGTTGCGGAGGCTACGGTTACGGTGGACTCGGTGGATTCAACTACGGATATCCCGGATACGGTTATGGTGGAGTTTATGGTGGATACGGATACCCCGGTTATGGATACGGAGTTTGCGATGCCGTCGTCGATGTAGATACCTATTGCGCACCTACCTGTTGCGGATATGGTGGATACGGTTATGGATACCCCGGATTCGGATATGGATATGGTTATAACGGTTGCGGTTGTGGTTGCGATACTGTCACCGAAGTCACCGCTGTTTCCTGCGTACCTGTTGTTGAAACCTTTGTTGAACCCGCTTGCGGTAATGGCTATGGTTTCTCCGGATTCGGTGGTTATTATGGCTATCCCGGTTATGGATATGGCAACGGTGCCTACTTCGGTGGTTTCCCCGGATATGGTTGTGGTTATGGATGTGGTTGTTGTTGTTAAACTGGTTTCATTAATCGATTGTTAAATTGCCCGATTTTAGTAATTTAACAAATATTAATACTGTATTGAAACCAATCAGATATTTAAAAAACAAATGTTTTGTTCAATGTATTGTAACGCTTTCTTTTAAGCGTGACTGTTTCACAAGAAAATAAAACTATTTACCCGAATATTTCTGTGTAATAATATTTTATTGTGTAATATGTATAATAATGTTTAGAATGGTAAAATATTAGTGACAATCCACATATACAGGGAACAGGGTGCCCCAGAACTAACTGGAACCGCTTTGCAGAGTAATTGTTCCTAAAGTAAAAGCATGATACAAAGTTAAAATAAACAAACGTAGGACTAAAATCTGTCCTCCATTTTTTTTTCAAAAAAACTTAATATCTTTTGAAGTAGATAAGATATTTAATTAAAATTGTTTGTACATATTTATTATATAAACATTTTACCTTGGAACAAAAAATCTGAACATTGTCTTGCATCTTTTTCAAATGGCAGCCGTTAAAAATTTTAGTGATATTTAATAATAAACATGTTCATATAATTCTGGAACACCCTGTATAATTTCAACCAGTATAAACTATGTGAAAGCTGCACTGTCACTGCATGTGTATTATTATATATTTCTATAAAGTATGGCACCAAGTTGGTAGGAAAAATACTGAAATTTCAAACAACAAGAATTAAAGAAAGTTCATGCTGATAAATAGTTTACTAAATTCTTTTTTTCTATTTCAAATATTTTTCCGTTTGTCTTACTCTATTTTAGAGTACACCCATTTACTGTATATACTAATTATGTTGTATTTACTTAATAATTATTTTAAATGATTTTATACACGTAAAAATATATCAAATAGATCTAGTAAATGTAAATATATCTACTTATATAGATAGGCCTACTTTTTAAGAACAAATTAATTTCGCGAACTGAAAACTAAAAAAAATATAGGTTCTCTAGACATTCCACGCATTTACACACAGTGTCAGTAAACACTATGTTGAAAAATAAAGATAACATTTAGATTGTTCTGGAGCAACTGCTGCAGTGAAAATTTAAAGCTTATTTCTTCTTCGAAATTAAAAAAATCAAGCTTCACTGCTGGCAGTTTTATAAGATATTATTTCTAATAGTTTCTTTGTTTACTGGCTATTTAAGAAAGCTAATGTTGTCCAAACATAAACGAGTATTTTGACAAAATATTTTGTGTTAAAACCCAGCTGTTTCGTTAATTCTTGGAGATACAGTTTTCGTATTTATTTTATTCAATAGTTAGGTCGGGTGAATACCCATATACAACAATAAATTTACCCTTTATTTTGCACCAATTTTAGTAGGCCTTAATTCCACCTTTAAATTAGAACCATGTTCACAAACTCCAGGAGCCATAATTGTCTGACGAAGCGTTATCGAAACTATGTTTGTACGAACTTGTTTCCATGAGAGAATAAGCCTGTGATGTTCGTCAGATTCTTCCTGAAACACTCTTCATTCGGAGTATGTTAATGAGAAAATAATATAATGCATGCGAATGAAAATACAGTTTGTAGTATCTGTATACATAAAAGAAGGAGTCCTGACTGACTGACTGATTCATAACCATCGTACAGCCAAATTTACGTAACATAAAAATACGAAAATTTTAAAGTATATTCTTTTGGGGTCATAAAAGCTCACTAAAAATACATTTTATAAAATTTTTATTTTAAAGCATAACAATTGTGAAAATACGGGAGTTTATTCCCAGCCCTATTATAGGTAAAATAAATAATTAATATTAAAAGCATAGCAACATAATTTTAGGCTAGTGCTATACCAAACCAACACACGTTTTTTGAATACATTTACATTAATTACCATATCAATCAACTTAACAAATTTAGAATCAGTAAATTTGTATTCACAAAAACATTTTTAGTTTAGGTTACAAAATAAATGCAAACTACAAATAAATACAGGTTACTGTATTATAATTCAAAGGTCGGTTGTTTCATAATATTACAAATAAAACAGCTGATTTGGATTAAAAGCTTAACAGAATTTTAGGTTAGGCCTATACTGAACGAAGTTTCTTGAAAGCATTTACAAAAGCGAACCATAGCATAACCATAGTTAGGTTAGGTTACTATCTCTATTATGTAAAAGTCCTGGAATTAACGCAAACACTCTGGTTCTACTGCGCATGCGTCAGGACCTATTTCATCTCTACCAACTCCACCTTATCCCTATCCTAATCAATCGTAATTTCAATGAAAATATCAGAGCATGCAATAATCTGTTTGCATTTGCTTCGAAGGGGATCACCGCTTCGGTTTGTGTCCTGAGCCCTGTAGTGTACTATAATATGTGAATTGCATTTGACTACTTTTTCAATATTAAAAAGTAATTTTGTTCGTATGTTCGTGTAATTTCAGAAATTATTAAACCTGTTTGAATAAACTTTGAACTTATGGGTAATTTAGCCCTTTCTGATTTACATAAGTTCAATAATTAACTAGAAAATTTATTTATGTAAATACAAAATAAATATCTCTTGCAGGAGGCTATGTACACATTAATTGCTGCTATTAACCGAATGTTATACTTAGGAAATGTATAGGAAATAATTTGTGTGCGATATCACATCATTGATTCAAACCAAAAGCTATAATATTTAGTTTAGTTGCTATCAAAATGTTATACAATTATTTCATTAACTCCACATATTTACTTTTAATAAACATTTTTTTTAATGCTATATGTTTTGATTTTAGTAACAATGCCGTATATGAAACAAAATCACTGATAGCTTACCCACTTTTATTTACATTTTTTAATTATTTCCTATCATTTTGCAATTTGAGTTCTTAAAATTTAGGTTTTGTAATTAGGCCCACTTCTTAACCCCTAACAATGTTCTCACTTTACCTTTTCAATTAAACTTTCCATTTCCTACTAGATGACAACTAATTCGTAATGCAAATACAATAAAACCACTTCTTGAAACCAAAGCTAATAAGTTATATAGCGAAAAATATACCAAACTCTGTAGTTGCGATATATTGCTAAGCTTTATAGCTTTAATCTATTGTCTGTTTACAGTTTAGTTGACAGCATGGGACTTATGGAGGCTTGCTGCGCTACTATCTGTTATAACTACATCGGCTCCTATTCACTACCAAATTGAGTTATGAATATCCTTGTCTCAGTGTTTAATTCAAGATCGAAATTTCTTTATTTCAGTAACGTCCCTCATGTTTAAGTAAACGCTATTATGAAGTTTCCTAATAACTAGTTTAAATGAATTTTATATGGTTTATGTTTTCATGCGTGCTAGTAGAGTAAGATCTCCGTTTCAATAGCATGGACAATGCCTGCCCATGCTATCAACTCAACTGTAAACGGACAATACAGTAAGCATGCGGTGCAACGTTTGTTGAATGCTGCGAAGCCTTTGCTATATATTATAGCTTTATAGCGCTGGATAGTATAGCTTTCAGTGTGCGGCAGCCTTTAGTTGTAGTTGCTGTAGTAACGGATAAAAATATTCCCTGACACTGACCTTGAGTGGCGGTCTAGCCAGTCCCTCAGCACGCTGCCTTATTAGGGCCATGTTATATGAGCGTTGATAGCGCCGCTTTTTCAACGTCTGGTTAACGTCGATTAATTGAGTAAGTGGAACTACCGTGGGCCATGTTATACGAGCGCTATCAACGCTGGCGAATCTTCGCTAACCGGGCGTTAAGCGTTGCCAACACGGACTGACGCGTTAACGACGCGGCGCTATCAACGCCGAACCAAGTTATATGGAGCGCTGTCAACGCGCACTCGCATCACAGCTACCAGCGAGGCCACATGAGTCAGAAGTATCGACTTTGTCCTGTTAGTTATTGTATATTTCAAAGTAATTATTGTGTACTTCAAAGTGGCAAAATGTTTGACACGGAAACATTTATTTACGCTATCTAACAGCAGCCACCTCTATATGACGTAAATTCAAAGGATTATAGCAATACATAATTGAAACATTAAATGAAACTGTCCTGTTGATACACAATTAACTTTGTGCGTACCACACCGTCTATCCTTCCTTATACACAATTCCTCATAATATGTTTCTATTATTTGTAATAGACCTACACAGCAGGCAGCCTAACTGAGTGGTATCCATTTTGAAAGTGGGTGACGAAACGTTGGTAACGCCTCAAACAAAAAAACAAAAAAACCGCGGTTTACAACAATGGAGCGCGTGTTGACGCTTTGCCGACGTCGCGCTTTCAACGTCCCGTATAACTTTGTAATTTAACGCCCTTTTTTAAGTGTTTCAACGCTGCGCTATCAGCCCTCTTATACCGTCAACTCATTAACCAAATCGCCGAGACTCAAATATCGCTGTGAGAATATGATGATTGCTTAAGGTGCGGATCATATTTATTTAAAAAAAGAACGATTATTTTTTCGCGATCACTTCACGAATTTAATCATAAATGAACTTTAAATTGAATATCGACTACGAATTCAACGTAGTTTAAAATAAAATCCACATTACTAAAAGAACCTTTTGGGGCAAAAGGTCCCATACGTCCCCCCTCCTCCCCCCGTTGGTGCGTTACTGAAACTACCTTTCCGGTGGCTTCTATTTTTTTAAATACATAAATCGAAAAAATGCTCTTGTTGGTTAAACGGGTAAAAAACTATAAACGTAAATATTGACAATAAACGATCAAAATACGGACACAACAATCTGTAACGATATTATTACAAAATCTATTTTTACCTTTAGCAAAAATTGTTCATAGAGCGCCATTTTATTATTTTACTTAGAAATTAAGCTTTAAATTAAAGCATTGTTTTGATGTGCTTGTGGTTTTTTTTTATAGTTGATGTTAGTATTTGACTCTGAGGCATTTCAGGTGCTTCAGGTTGAGTTTTTACATTGAAAAGCCTATAAGACTAGTTAAGTAGGCAATCCTGTACATCTAAATTCCCTCTACCCATAATTATGTCTTTAAAGTAGTCTATTTATATATTTATGGTACAAATGTACTTCTATTTAAGAATATCGTCTGGTTTAAATACATTAAAAGTTTTACCAGCTTTATTTCCGAGTATCTTTGTCATAGAAAAGAACTTTGTCAAGTGCAAGGTCATTGTTGCAGACGAGTGTATTGTTCCAGAAACAACAATGTTATTTGTTAGTAATTGTTGATATTATGCAAATACATTGATCGCCTACTTTTAACACTTGTTATTTTTCTAACGAAACGATTATAAGCAGTGCAAATTAATCAATGATACATTTTCAACATATTCAACTAATGAATACGACTCGTACATTAATAATTGTTAAAAGTAAAATACAAATTTAATTTCCTCTTGATTTAATCGTAAGTTTTTGAAGTACTTATATCTGACCTTAATTTGAATCTTGAGACAAGTTAAATGTATATAATGCATTAACGTAGCAATTCTAGGCTTTCGAAACAAAGCAACAAACTAACACATAAGGTTAATGACTTTACTGAATGTGCGTAGTTGGCGAACGTAAGTCAGCCTTGATTAGTCTACCTTGAATGCATGGTTTTATTGCCCTCTTTAATCCATTTCAGAACTCAAAGAATGGTGTTTCAGGGAAACATGCAAAGAAAGAAACAACTAATTTTACTAAACTAAAACCGTATTCTTCATTGGATTCAATTTTATAAATTTAGTGACCTACGATTGCTGGTTTTTATTATTACTCTATTTCTTGGACACAGAAATAGAAAGAAGCGTGTAGGTAACCAAGAAACAAACTTTATTGACTTCTTTTAAAGAATGCTTAGTTTAAACTTACAAATATAATATGAACTATCGACGCATAATAGTTATTTTCAAAATAAATAATTGAACTCTTATAAAACTTATTGTTTGCAAACGAATTAGTAGCCACAACCGCGACCAAATTCGCGGCCGTATCCGTATCCATATCCAGGATATCCATAATTGAAGTTGTCATAGATCCCATAGAATTCATTGTAACCACCATAGACATTATCATAACCATAACCGTTACCACATCCTGGTTGGATGAAGTTTTCGACTACAGGAACGCAGGAGACGGCGGTGACTTCAGTGACGGGTTCGCAGCAACAGCAGTCATCGTTACCACAATCACAACTAGAATAATATTCGCATCCACGTCCACCGGTAGGTGCGCAGAAGGTGTCTACATCGACAACGATAGCTTCACCACATCCGTAACCACCATAACCATATCCAGGGTATCCGTATTCATAGCTACCATAGAAATTATCAAATTCATATAAGGGGTATCCGTAGCGACCATAGAAGTTATCGAATCCGTATCTGGGGTATACATAGCCACCAAATAAGTTATCAAATCCATATCCAGGGTTTCCACAGCTACCATAGAATCTATTTAATCCATTTCTTGGGTATCCATAGCCACCACAGAAGTTATCGAATCCATATCCAGGGTTTTCACAGCTACCATAGAATCTATTTAATCCATGTCCGGAGTATCCATATCCACCATAGGATGTATCGTAACCATAACCGTCATATCCATATCCACGTCCACCGGTAGGTGCGCAGACGGTATCTACATCAACAACGATAGCTTCGTCACATCCACGTTCGCCAAAATCATATCCAGGGTATCCATAACTACCATAGAAGTTATCAAATCCATATCTGGGGTATCCATAGCATCCACAGAAGTTATCAAATCCATATCCGGGGTATCCATATCTACCATAGAAATAGTCATAACCATAACCGTTACTGCATCCTGGTTGGATGAACGTTTCGACGACGGGAACGCAAGAGACAGTGGTAACTTCGGTGACGGGTTCGCAGCAACAGCATTCATCGCATCCACAACCACAACCAGAACCATATCCGTAACCGCCATACCCGTATCTACGTCCACCAGTTGGAGCGCAGAAGGTGTCTACATCCACAACAACACCTTCACCACAGCCGCAACCAGAAATGAGTCCACCATAACCGGAACTGCCGTAACCAGCTCCACAACCATGAGATATCTGTAAAATGTAATTTTTAAAATTATAACACAAATATACAAATGTCATTTATTATCAATAACATTTTAAATTTTATTGAAACAAATAATAAAACAACCACTTTAAAGACTTAGTGTTTTATTGCCTACTCTTAATAGCATTAAAACCTGGAAAGCCTGAAAATGCGAACGTAGTCATTTATCGTAGAAAATGGCCATAGAATAAATGTATTTTTTTTTAAGTTTGTTAAGCGAGACGTTAAACCTTAATAAAATTGAACATTCAGTCTTTTAGTTTTAGTTTCAAACGAAATTGTTTTTAAAATCATGTTTAATAAGACGTATAAATTTAAAGATATATATATATATATAATTATACTAGAGGGCTCCATCTCCTGCTCACTTCGCTAGGCAACTAAATGCAACAGATTATAGTATACTATGATATTTTCACGGGATTGTCGATTGATTAGGACAGAGATTTGTTATTTTTATATAGAAGATAGGCAATTTTCAAGTTATAAAAAATTATAAAAATGTGATACGGTAAAGCAGTATTTCAAACTGGGCAAATAGGCTTATCAAATAATAAAGTTGGTATAATTTTAATAGTAGTAGACGTTATAGAATTATGATATAGTAAGCCTTTTTCGTTGTTTGTGTTTGCTATTACCTAAACTAAACAAACTGTTGAATGTGAAGAATAATTGCCTGATTCTAAATGTGCCAATTTGTGGTTGCTATGGTAATTAATCTAAATGTTTTCAAGAAACTTGTATTGGTTCAGTGTAGTCCTAACCTACAGTTGTGTTAAACTTTAGGTTAGGCCTATACTGAACCATTAAAATCAGCTGTTTTATTTGTAATATGTAACAACAGATGTTTAAATTATAGTACAGGAAGCCTTTTTCCTTTTATTTTTTAATCTAACCTAAAAAACCTGTTGTGAAAAATAATGAACTGATTATACATTTTTTAAGTTGGTTGCTACGGTAATGAATGTCAATGCATTCAACAAAAGTGTATTGGTTCAGAATAGGCCACACCTAGATTTCTTTTGATTCAAAACAGCTGTTTTATCTGTTATAACCAGAATATTTGGACCATTTTCAAAACCTTAAATTAATATTTTGCAAAATCCTTTTTAGTGCACCTCTAAGTAGTGGTATGAAGGTACCGTGCAAATTATAAGTTTCTAGCTAACATAGTTTTGGCTTTACGTTGATTATGAATCACTCATTTAGTCAGGACAATTCAATTAGTTCTTTTTCGTATAAAGATTACGACCAATCAATTTGTGTTCGAGGGTCTACTTTCATGCTAAAAATATTTTGTTTTTAGGCCTTAGTTCAATGTGTAAAGTTTAATTAGAACCACTGTAGTGCTATCACTTTTTATCTGTGTCTCTTTGAACAATAATATACACCACTATTAGAGAAATGATAAAGTATTTTTACTTAAGATCTTGAAAAGTTAATCCTTGATCAAATATGAACTCTGATAGATTGTAGAAATGTTTAGTTTGATCCTCCAGAATTTTCTTTGACTGTTTTTTGTTATATAAACTGTTTAATTAATAAGA
>JAGFPH010000705.1:13154-45721 GCA_018207615.1 Philaenus spumarius
TTCTCTGCACCATGTCATATTCTTTGAGTGTTGTATCTCAGGAACAATAATTATGTCCGTTTTTATGTTGTAGGTTTAAAAATAATACAATTATAACTAAGGCATTAATACTTAAATATCAAAGTCAAATAATAGTGTAGTGACAAATTTAAATTGATTAAATTTGTGTAAAAGCCCTCTGAGGCTGATGACTATGACATCGAAATGTAAATCTGGGTAATATAATAACCATGATGTTTTTATTAAGTTATTCAGTTATTTTTTCCTTATTTTTGTGTGTTAGTGCTTGTTAATTCAAAGCTTGGACTTAAGCTTTGAAAGGAATCAAAAATAATCACCAAATATTTAAACTTGGTGTACCCACTGTAAAAGTGCATTTCATTCTAAACGTCACTGTTCAACTCAAAATATTTCAAAACTTCATCCATCAGTAAAAATCTTAGAAGTGATTTTTGGTTGCATTACATAGTTATATCTTCACCACGACCAGGCCGTATATATTCTAAGTGTTCCGGCCCTTAAAAGGAACCCTTATGATATTCTGTTTTTTTATCCGTCTGTCTATTCGTAGGATGAAGCTTGGATGAAGGTATAAAGTGAAATTGGGCATAGTTATGAAATTTTATGAATATTTGAATATGACGTTTGGGCATCAGACTTTGTTACTGACAAAATAAAAATTTGATAATGTCATATAGTATTAAAAACGGATTTAATTTTAAGGCATCAAAAATAATTATATCGAATTTTGTTATTTGAAGATTTCAAGACCTTTTAAAACATTAGCTGGCACCTTCTTTAAATCCTAAAGTTCTGCATTCGATTTTTTTCTGCCTAAGTTGTTAGAAATACTTTTGAGAAACATTTATGAAAATATGTTTTCTTTGTATGATAGCGTTGCACGTTACTATGGTTTTTGGGAGCTTTAATACAATTTTATACAACGGATGATATTGTTATCCTTTAGGTGGTAGTTGATAATTTGACGTGTTATTGGGTCGATGATATCAATATAGTATCTATTAAATATTCGGGATGAGTGACGATAATAACCCGTAGATAAAATTCGCACTTCCCTGTTTATTTAACAATGCAAATTACCCACATTTTCAGTGATACAAAAAGAATGATAAGGTACATTTCAAATATTTGATGTTTAAAATATCACTTAAATTAATTTTGAAAAGTTTTTTATGATTCGAGTTTAACAATGAATGTATTTATTAGGCCTATATGAATATAATAAGCATTAAATTTTGTACATACAGAAAACTTGGTAAAGGTTGGAGAAGAAGAGAAATAAAGTTGACAGAAAGAGCTCCCTCCATTCAGGGGCCATTTCCTGGCTTACAATCAAGTGATACTTTACTCTTAGCATTTAATGAAACGACGCCTGTCGCCAGTGATGCCAACCTACTTATGGTAAAGTATACATATACATATAGTTCATAGTATGAAACTCAGCATAATATATTTTTTTGTTTAAACTTAATATATTTTTCCTCCAGCTACTACTTTAAAATATCTTTACTGCCTCATTAGTTGAATAGAAATAACGGCTTATCCACCGGAAGCGGAAAAATGTCCTTATAAAAAGCATAGAGTTAACTTTGTCGCCTGATAAATCATAATGTTGGTAAAACAGCTGCTGAAACAACAATGCATTAATGAACTTCCCTGTGTATTCTTGGCATAACCTCAATTACTTTTTTTGTAAATATGAATGTACATGTTTTAATAAAGTTCTTCCTAAATAAAATGCAAATTATTTAATAAAACTTTAGCTGGCGGAAAAATTTTGTGGTCTTACGGAGTATCTTAGTATCTTAAGTCAGTATCTTAGTATCTTAAGTCAGTATCTTAGTATCTTAAGTCAGTATCTTAGTATCTTAAGACTAACGTATCCTCGCTGCGCTCGTGCGGTAACGTTTCCTTTCGGGGCGACAAAGTTAATACTTTTTCCTCCCACACAAATAACTATAAAGAGTTAAAAGTTGTTCTGAAATACATGTTTAACACTTTAATTGCATTTATATTCCCTGATTGTGTATTAATAACCTGAATGTGTGTTATATTTCCTCATTGGTGTATAAAACTAAACCTAATGTGAACTCAATCTTTTTCGTTTTTCAGCTTGATCCTAAATTTGAGTTTCCAAGAAGCCAATTAATTATAGAACAGTGCCTTGGAGAAGGGGAATTCGGTAAAGTCCTGCGCGCCACTGCTAGGGATATAGGAGGAGTTCCAGGTAAACCACGTTGATAAGCATTCCTCCTTAATTCTAAGTGGCATCTATTCATAAAATGAGCTTTAAAAGTATACTAGTTTACGTGTTAAGCACAATCATGAACATTGAGCATGTTTGTACATGACTTATAACATCAGTGAATTTTTTACCCCGTGTAGTTTGTTATTTTTATGATTTAAGTTATTTCAACGTTTTTTAAAGATTTTATTTTATTGCCATTACATTATTATTCAACACTTTTGTCTAATTTAAATTCTTCGTATAAACTTTTAATGTAAACCTCAATGTACAGAGACATCTTTAACAAGCTTTAAACTGAGCGAAGTTTATACAAACTTCAGTAAATGCAGTTTTCTGAACCAAGCTAATGAAATACTCGTATTTTGAGTATTTTTTGCAAAGATTATATAATAATAATAAAACGCTCTTTTTCACATGAATAAACTCAATCATTTGAAAGTTTAAATTGTATGTGCAATAGTACCGACCAAAATTGTTCCTTTTTACACATAAGTAAAACGTTTTGGCTAAAGAATAGTGTACATTATTCCTCACACAATTGTGCGAATTGAGAGAACACTAGGGTTAGCATGCTAAGTATGCTGGATGTAGTACCTACAGTCGGAAGCACGAAATAAGGTGGGTGAGAATAAGGTGGATCTGGATGCTTAGTGTTGCCAGATCGTACCGCAGAACAAGCGACTCTCGACGGTTCCTCGCTTTGCCTGTCCTATATCTGGCAACAGCGCAAAAATTCTTACCCACCTTATTTCGAGCTCCCGACTGTAGTAAAACAAAGCTTATTCTTAAAGTGGGTTTGTGAGTTTTATAAACATTAAAGTAACCAAATTATATATTTGCAATAACTAACGAGATTACACAGTAATTATATCTAAATAGGTTTGATATTTTGCTATCTTATTTACAAGTGTTTGTTCAATTAAATTATTCTTAGTTGTAGATGAAATTGTGTCTTACCTTTTATAGAAACAATTAACATTTTATTCAAATTAAAATATACAACGAGGGTAACCACATAATATGTTGTACTTGGACATCACATGCACCGCTTGTATAAAATTGAGCCGCAGGCTTATTACTCTGCACTAGGAGTGGTTTGTTTAACACGGTTTGGAAATGATGATCAAAAACAATAACGTAAGCGGATTAAATGTTAGCATTAATGCTGCTATAAAGCTTAGGGCAACGAAGGAAATAATCTAATTTAATTGTTTTATAGCTTTAATATTAATATAGATTTGTCATGTTCTCATAATTGATTCCAAAATCATTTACAGACTCGGTTAGGGATACAAATATAGAAAATAAAGTGTGTAGCTATTCTTTATAAATACATTTTATTTAAAACTAGCTGACCCGTGCGAAGCATTCGCATTCTAACTTACTTAAATCTCACTTAATTAGCCTAAAGTATTCACCGTATATTTAGTATCGTATAGTGCGTATACTATACAATACTAAATATGCAATTAATTAAAAATAGCAATGTAGTGGCGTAACGGCAGCTCTCCAGCTGGGTATTGTTATCATCAGTGTTGCCAACGCCAGGAAAATATTCCTGCAACTTACTTGATTACTTACTTACTTGCAACCACTGTTACTTTCTTATTCTTTATTTCTTTTTTTTCGTATAATTGTATTAATTTTTTATATTTTTCCGGTGTAGCGGTTAAGGAAAGCTTTAAAATGATGCCTCATTCATGTAATTTGATGATGTGTTAAGTAAGTTATGGCGTACCGACAAAAACATGGCCTTGAGAAATAATATATGTGATAATTTGTCCATTGCACACTTAATTAAACAATAATTATTCTCAAGTTAAATTTGTTTGAAATAAATTTAGATAAATTTAGAGTTAGTTATTACAAAAACAAGTTATTAGTATTTTATTCGTTTTAGTTGCACTTTAATTGGCCAAAACGTGTAATTCACTTGAAAGACACATAATAAATACGTATAAGAAGAAACTGTCACTGAACTATATTAACTATTGATAATGTTTGCATATATCCTAGGCCTGACCACGGTAGCGGTAAAAACAGTAAAAGCAAATTCTACACCTTCAGAGCTAGCAGACCTGCTGTCAGAGTACCAGATGTTGAAGGAGGTATCGCATCCAAACGTCATCAAACTACTCGGTGCTTCAACAATACCAGGAGGTCCAGTATATCTTATAATCGAATTTGCCGAAGAAGGATCTCTGAGGTAAGGAAACCCTTATTTTAAATATGAAGAACTTTTTGAAAGCTTTACGTGCAAACATTAACACTTAAATGTCGATTTATGCATGCTCGACTCGAGAATGTAACGAGAAAGTAAATAATATTAGCCCAAGGGAAGACTCAGCGAATTTAATCTTATTCAACTAAGACATCTGTACTGAAAATCTTTAATTTGTGGTAAGGCGCTCAAGTGAGACTATAAAGTTGCGAGTAATCATTTATAATTGCGGTATTATTATTTTAGCTATACATGCACAACTATAAATTTTGTATAAAACTCCACTTCACATACCTTATACGACTAGAAGTCGCACAGACGATTTTCTGTTTTATCTATTGAACAGAAAATCGTGTTTTATTCTTTTTTATGAACAAATATTGAGATAATTATTTACAGTTTTATAATTAATTGACAATAAATATAGTTTAGATCTTCGTGAACAACAACTTGCAAATTGCCACTTTTTTATCTTCAAAACTCGATAAGACTACAGCAGATAGGTAGCAGTTTGGAACTGTTTCGACCTGGTATTTTACAACCAAAAGTTTGAGCTCTCCCCGCCCTGTTCAAACTCTGAAGTTGTTATCAAAATGTTTGCAAACTATTCTTTTCGGTGAAGATTTAGCCTTCGTGGCAGTTTTACTAAAAGAAGAAGAAACAAGCAGATCAAGCAGTAAAGTGTGCATCGACGGAAGCGAAATTTGAATTGCTATTCTTGTGTATACCAAGTGTTTCAGAACAACTAATCAATATTAAAATTCAAAACTTTTCAGAAAATATAACGCCGTTCATTAAGAATAATTTACAAATTGGAAATAGCCAATATTTGCGAAAAACTTTTAGCGATTTGAATACGTGGTGGTGAAATTAAACTACAAACTACTTTTAAAATATTATTATGTATTTAAACATTTCATTAAAAAGCACAACTAAATTACAAAATATATTATTATTTTTAAACAATTTATTTTCTCTAGTTTGATGAGTATTTACTTCAATTTCAACTTAACAATTTAACCAACGCAAACTTTTGAAACAATGTTTACCTTCCTATTACAAAATGTTGTGTTAAGAACACTGACCGAGCTTAAAAAATAACTGACCAGCAAAGAGACTCCATCAGTGCTTGGTTCGTTCTCTGAAAAATCGACCTTAAGGACATTAAAAATCGAAATTCAGTAGTATAGACAGTGATGCACACAATATGTGTAATGAAGAGAAAAAGGAACCCACTAGACTTGTCTACAAATTACATGCATTATATTGAAGACCATTTGTGGCGCACCAGATTGCGAATTTTAATCCCATGGTGTAAACATGATGAAGCAATTTTCTGCACTTTGATTTGTAACAAGAAATAAATATATTTGAGTATATTGCAACAGCATAAAAAACTATGCTGACAAATTTACCAGAAAGTGTCAACAAAAAACTTTGAAAATAAAAATGGTACATTAATTTCGGTTTTTACAACCATGCAAATTTACCACCTGTTTCTTTCATTTATTTCAAAAATATGTAAGTAAACAAAATTGACTATAGATGAGCTTTAAAAACTTGCATTAGCATTAAAACCCTACTTTATTTTACGTAAAACTTTTACGGCAATTTTTGTTTCTATTTGAACCCTTTAAATTCACGACTTAATCTCGATAGCCTATAAAAACATTTTAACATAGAATCTCACCACTAATACGTTTATTTACTCAAACGAGATACAACGACAATGTCGTCCTATTCAGTGGTTCACCAGCTACAATAATCAGACTATACAGTTACTGAAGATGGCAAGTCAAGTATGACTTTACTTCTCACAAGTCAGGCTCAATACTTATTTACACAAAATTTAGTCATCAGGTGTTGAAAACGTTTTTAAATTTTGTAATTGATTATATAACTTGTTGTATCAATAATTTACTTTAGTTATTTAATAGATAAAATACTGTAAGTACAAGAATATGTAAAAATGGGATTACGGCTCGAAAATTATTTTTGTAAACAATTTCATTATAAAATTGTATACCCTGACATGGAGCTACCAAATTATTGGAGATGATCAGATTCTAGCCTATATTTGTAAATTCTAAAATAGTTCAGGCTATGCTTCACAATCCAAATAAACTTAACATATAAATTATGTACCATAATTCCGGAAGTAAATAAAGTAAACTTTAACATTGATTTAGTGAAATAATTTGTGATATGGTTCAATTTTTTTGTCAAGAAACTACCTGAGGCGCAGCAGACAGATATCCTTATCAGAAAACCGTCATCACAATAAGAACATCGTCCCTCCTACCACAACTGTAGACCCCGTCACATCTCGAGATATTCTGAGCTTCTCCTGGCAAATTGCGAAAGGAATGGCATATCTCACGGAAATGAAGGTCAGTCACTTCTTTAATAATTATCTTAGAGTATGTAAATATTGATTTATTGTTGACATAATTACACTTCTGTAAATACTAGAGGATACACTGCGTGCTTCACCCGCCAACTTCCAGTGAGCGTAGAAAAATTTGATTCTCTAGAACTCAAAAATAAATACAATAAATCTAGTAGGTATGTGGATTTGTTTGTTTTGCTTTGCTTTCTTTATGCGAAAAGGATCTTTCAGTAAAATAGGTTTGAAATTTTGAATCATTATGCTGAACTATATAACGTAAAGGTTCTGACATATAAGATAGTTTAGTATGGTCTGATTCATAAAACAGACCAGTTGAACAAATATTACTTACTAAACCTTCTATGGAATGTTGTTAGTCACTTGAGAACGGTGACCAAATATTCTACAAAAACAATATCTGCGTAAACAAAATCTGTGCCATATCAAAAACATAAAACAATAATAATTTCGTTGGTTAACCTATCAGTTTAAATGTAGCTAAATTATTTTTTATTTTACCATTGTTTTTTAAGTTTTTAACAAACATTGGCGATGGCGATCAAATGTAACCCGAAACCTACGCCTAGGAGTGCAGGCACGAAGGCCTAGCGTTCACGTTTACATGGCTTTCGACGTTTTAAGGTCGAAATCATATGGAAAATTACTTAAAAGTAAGAAAAGTAGGTGAAGAAACAAATGTGAAATAAATGTGAGTTGTAAACAAATTGGCAACCGGATTATAAAATTAGTAAACAGAAAAATAAGATATCAGATAAAAATTAAAATACAAAATAGAGTTGTAACTTTCCTCCCCAAAATTGTCCATATCGTTTCGTACTTACTAGTAGCCTATTGTTTCGTTTCGCTATATATTTCTGTGTTTTATCAATAAAACTCTTTTTAATTTTTATCACAATTTATTCCACCTACCCGAGACAACAATCAACATTAGCAAAAATTACCAACTTAAATTTTGTCTAAATTAAAGCAAATTTTTCAGTTCGGTAAAATATTTTGTTTCCGTAATAAATAGCCGCTTACTAAACCATGGATGTAAAACTAATCTAAATACAAATTTTAGTATAACTTTTTAATTTAATTATTTTAATTATTTTCAAATTTACTTATGTTTCTGAACATTAAGTACCCAGTTATTCATAAAATACATCTCATTGTTCTTATTCCGAAACCAAAAATACTTCCTTTTAAAAAAAATGTATAAAGCAATAGCAACAAGAAATCTTGTGTTTACGTTTAAGTAAGTTAATTTTAAATAACTTATTATACTAACGACCGTGGGTTCTTGGTGAAAATTAAGTTGCCTTTGAGAATGCCGTAGCTGGCGAAATCTATGTCGGCACGGCTCAATAAAGATTTTGTGAAAGTGTAAAAAAGTTATTATTTATTATAAAATTAATTTAAATAAACCGTAAATGAATATAAAGTAAATTAACTAATACAATAATTGAGATAAGTAGCTGATTTTTTAATTATTTTTCAATTTAATAACAACAACAAAATGTAATTACTTACATTCTGAGTACCAATGCAATTATTAATGCTTGCCTTTCTTTTTCTTCGTATTCTAAGAGCTATTTCAATTGAAAACTTTTCAAGTTAACAGTATTTTACTTCGGGTCACATTAAAATGCTGAAGTAGCCTATTGAAATCTTACGAAAATTCTAAAAAAATTATCCCCACTTTTTATAAATTTCCTCGTCGTTTTCGAGGTCTCTAAACACGATAAAGCAATAAAAAAATATGTGTCAGTGTGTCTGTCTGTGGACACGATATGTGCACTCACAGACTTCGTAGAAAACTTCTGGTGGTGCCTAAATCTTCGTAATTTTATTGCGGAGAGTTGAAAAGCTGTTGGGCTTTCTAACGTGACAGCAACGTGACGTGCGTGTCAAAAACGTCACATTTTTGAGTATTTAAAAAAAACACGAGCCAAAGTCGCCAAAAAGTTTTCTATCTTTTCATCTTGTTATTAGTTGGCTTTACGTGCACAAGGTCAAAATTACACCAATCTATTATACCGCGTTCATCTAGGTTTGTGGAACCTTGATACTTTAATATGAACTGTTTTTAATGTTTATACCAACCATTGGGGTACACGGAATATATGTTATGGGAACATGTCTTGTAAACATAAATGGTTTTATTAATGCACGACTTGTTGTTTAGCTCGTTCATCGCGATTTGGCAGCACGCAACGTCCTTGTAGCAGCGGGCAAAGTGTGTAAAGTGTCAGACTTTGGTCTCACCAGAGATGTGTATGTGGATGACGCTTACCTGAAGAGAAGCAAAGGCAGAGGTAAGAACTGGTTGCCCATCTATGTTAAATTATAATAATGCTAATGTTGGATACCAATTCAAATTATGTTATTTAATTATCGTATAAAGAAAAACATTATATAGGCTTACATCTAATCTGTAATGAGTCCAGACTCAAAACCACACGCGATTTCCAAAACTTAATTCTAAATTAACTTTTAAAGAAGTAAAACGCTTAAAAGGTTTAGTTCATAACCAAAGCTTCTCCTAACCGTAATTAATTCTTAAATTCTAGTGTAAATAATTCAACTATTTCAAGTAAGTGTTTTGTTATTAAGGGTCTGCTCCAGTAAACGAGAAAGCAACCGGAAACGAAAATGATAAAAAATAAACGAAAGAAATGGTTTGAAATTTAACATTGCACTTATGGGATAAAAATTCAAGATGGCCGCCACTACAGCAGACCCTTAATCAAATAAGCAGACGATACTTAATAAAGGCAACGAATACAGAACTTATAAGAAGCACAACGCCCATGTAAAAGGTTCAGCCTAGTTTTATTTAAATCTGGTAAGCTTAGCAGCCGCTAGGTAGCGAGAGCGCTACTCAGTCGTCGGTACGGCAAGTGTGAGTGAGACAGAGAATGAGCCAGCCGTTCTCTGTCTCATTTACATCTGGCGCGGAAGATTGATGAGTCAGAGACTGGTGGAAATTTTCAGCCAGCGCTGCCCAAGGTTGTTAGAGTATATAGGTTGACGCATTCCCGCCTCGCCCAGCAGTCCACAATGCCTGCTAGCTTTGACGTCACGCAGTGACCTGGCACAGCCACCTGCTTCTTGCTCTGCCGCCCGCCATTTTAGTATTTCAGTAGAATCATTCGTACCATGAGGTTGTGTTTTGGTTCATAGTGTTTTGTATTGATTAGCTTTTACAAGTGTATCTGAACTTAGTTTCAATAGTGTCTCAGTAGTTGTGACGTCGTTGTTAACTTCACATGGCATGTAACAATTAGTTTGTTTTATTTTAAAGAAATGCCGGGTAAACGGTGTACTGTTGCTGTCTGCAATAATAGCCACATCAAAACAAAGGGCGTTGGCGTGGTATATTTTAACTTTCCTAAATACCTTGAAATAAGGAATGAATGGATTCACTTGGGTAGGCGGGAAGGGAAATGGAACCCTGATTCGTGTTCTGTATGTTCAGACCATTTTTTTGCCTGAGGACTATGAACGAGATCTTAAAGCAGAGCTATTGAATGTACCTAGTAAAAAAAGCTCAAACCCACAGCTGTTCCTTCTCAGAAAAACTAGCAATTACAATCAGGCCTACTCCAAATTTTAAAAATGTAGAAAATGGAAGCTTGGTAGGAAACAGAAAAGACAGGTATTTAAACAGGCAAAACAAAAACGTTGTCGATTCATTATTAGTTTCTGAAAGTTTGTCTGAAGCCGAAATGTTATTTATAAGCAAAAATGAGACGGAAACCATCGAGTCACCAGTTAGCTGTCAAAATCAAAGATTTATAGAACTACAGAAAGAAAATAATATTCTCAAGGCAGAGTTATTGAAGAAACAGCACATTTTGAGGAAAAATCTTTAAAAATTCGTAGGCTTTCAAACTTTTTTAAGGCGTTGAATGGGAAAAAACATTGGGGGTTATTACATTAAAATGAGAACAGTAATACGAATAAAGGACTTAAACCTCAAACTTTGCATGAAAAAATCAAGAAAAGACAGAGCATCGCTAATTCTGAAGTTAGAAAGCTGTTAAACAAAGTGAAAACAATTGCTACATAACTCATATATTTTTTACATTTTAGTTTTAGGTAATAGCTTTTTTAAGTCGAAATGTTATAAAGCATTTTAATAAAATCCATGTCCATGTACAGTGAATAATTACACAGTTATAATTAGTGATTCTGTAACAAAAATAATAATAACATTATTGTTATTCATGTGTATAATTAAAAATACTTTTACAAAATGGAAAGAACATTTTATAATATCGTATACGCTAGTTATTTAGGTTTATATGAAGTGTTTGTTCAATTTGGTAATCATAGACTGAAGAAAATTTAAATATATGTAGCTTTTATTGAGCCTGTTATTGCTTTTTAAAATTCATTGGAACGCTTCAATTTGTCGACAGGCATCATGAGTAAAGTAAATGTAAAGTTGCAGTATAATTCTTTTAGGGACGTTAATTACGTTATAGAAGAGGTAATTTGTATTTTAGCTATATACAAAATAAGAGATAATTTGTTTTAGTGAACACTGTTATTAAGTCTTATTATAGCTGAAGTTTTCATACTGTATTCATTCCATATTCGAGAAGTGTAATCACTTACAAATTAAAGGCAAATTGACAAAATAATAATACAAACTAAATATTCGCTGTCTATATTACAAAGACAGATATGCACTGTCAAAATTATTACAACGACAAACATGCACATCAACAAACATTATACCAAATATGTACTGTGTGAACAGATGCCAAGCATTGCTTATAACTGCCAGAGCTAGTGCGACTTATCGGAGGGCCGGTCACTGCGTGACGTCACCGCACTTGGCTGGCTTGAACCACGAAAACGGTCTAATGCGTCAACCTTGTTCCCTAACAACCTTGAGCGCTGCCTACCGGCTGCCACGCTGAACACGATTTGGCGGCAACCAACCTGGCTGACTATTCTTCATAAGCGTTGCTCTTCTTATAGGTTTTATATTCAATTAATTAATAAAGGTAACGAATCCTCTTTATGACGTAAAATATATTATTCTTTAAATAATTCCAAATAAAGCAATTAATATTCACAATATGTGGTTGCTTTTGTACACGTCACGTGTCATCTTTTTTAGCACTCGTGATACAAAACATGCGCTTTTATAACATTAATAATCAGGTAAAATACCAGAATAATAATTATTTGTAATATTGTTAGACTGAATACACTGTATTACAAAATTGACTAAAAAATAACAAACATTCAATGATATAAATATGTCATATTTTTTCACTATTTTAGCCCTATCGAATACGTCTGAAAAACGTTGCATTGTTAACAGAGATTTTTTTCTTGTTATTGAATTTAACAGCAAGCGGCATCCACATTCCACAGTGGCTTTAAGGGTAGCACAAAGGTATGTAAAATGCTAAAACTATCAGGCAAGGAGTTTTTGCTCATTTTTTATAACCAATAAATTAGGACTTTGAGGGTTTTCGTTGATCATTTCACCTGCAGTTCTCTTCTCTCCGTTTTTCCTATTTTCCCCGGTGAAAAATGGTGCGATCGGGGTCTTTAAATAACCATTTTGTAGGTGCTTTAATTCTCTACAAATGGCCTATTTGAAGTATCGATCCATTCATACCTTTTAATAATTAATTCAAAATTATAAAAATGTTATGTTATCACATTTAAAAAACGTTTGTAAGACATTTCTACTACTAGCATTCGTTCTACGTACACATTTAGCGGTAAGCCTGCGTAAGAGATAAAAGGTAATCTGAGTTTTTCTCAAATTGTTTAAGTGATTAAATTATTACTCAGCCCTTTTTTTAAGCAAAATATAGAACTAAATAGCTTATTTTACTCAGAACTAACACATAATTTCAACTCAATCGGTTTAGCAGTTTTTAATAAATCATATATATACTCCTGGTCTTTATAATCTTTACAAGATTGAAGTAATATGCAAATTTATTATTGCAAAATTTCAAAAAGAAAAACATGGGCTAAAGACAGTGATTTAAAACTAGGATCTTTGGCTTTATACTCCACTATTTGATATTCTTTCACTTTGAATAGTTTGCTACATTTTAGTAAGTTTTACATTAATCTTAATTCTACTTTGCATCTAACGTTCGTGTTTTAATAATATAAATTTTAAGTTATGATAAGTTTGTAAATGTTGTTTTATTACTTTCCTAAGCAAGGATTTGAAACCAGGATTTAGTTTCAAATTGACTACTGTTACGGAGTTCATGTACTTTATAATCATTCGCAAAATACAGAAAACCATTAATATGAGAAAACTTCGAACTAGGCCGATAAGACTTGGATAGCTAATTGGTAGATCTCTGGTGGATAAATCCAAAGTTCCTGGGTTGAAATAATAATCTTGGTCCTTCACTTGGAATTTATGTATAATTAGTATACATTTAAACATTATTTTTATCCAGGCAACAAATTGGATTTCTAGTTGCCTAAATGTTTATTTCATTCAATAACAGTGCCTGTAAAGTGGATGGCCTTGGAGTCCCTAGCTGATCACGTGTACACAACCAAGACGGACGTCTGGAGTTTTGGAGTTCTTCTCTGGGAGTTGGTTACTCTTGGTGCATCTCCTTATCCTGGAGTTGCTGTACATAACCTCTTCCACTTACTGAGAGCTGGCTACCGTATGGAAAAACCAGAGAACTGCTCTCACAAGCTGTAAGTAGAATATAACTTAATTCCTATGTCATCAAATATTGTGTTCTAAGCTCTAAGCGTCGAACAGCTGTATGGACGTGGAAATATTTTAAGTTGGCTTTTTGGCCATTCATTTATTTAACAGATAAACACCATGGTAACTTGTTCGTACTATAAACTACCACTTGCCGAATGTTTTCCAGCAAATACATGTCACTCTCTCTTCTACCTCTGTGACCATAGCTAAACTACTAATTAAACAAATGTATTATTTCACAATCTACCTACGAGATGAAGCATCTCTGGACAGTTGTTCTATCGTCAGAGAGCATGCCGACTCAATTTCACATGTCATAAAACGCACAGACATCGTTGCTGTGTGTGACTACAATGTTGGTGCTATTAGATAAATACGATTGTTATCACTTGTTTGATCAAAATCACTATTGATGTTTTCTTCGACAATACATAAAGTAATGCACTGCTTTGTAGTTGTAAAATTAGCTTACCTTGCTCTGAAAATGAGGTCCCTGGTTTGAATAAGGATGAGGCAATGGATGTGTGCGTAGTAGGCATATTATTGATTACTTGATGTCATATTCATATAACTTGCATTTAGGTTGACATCGCATTGATGATTCCCGTCTTAAAGTACAAACAAACAATGTGCATTTGTGACACACATGCAGTGAATTAATTAACAGCTGCAAGGAGCCAATTGACCACCCTACATGAACTAAGCTATATGTGCAGTGTCTAGTTTTCAGCCTTAATGTAAATAAATGTTCTGTACCAGTAATAAGTATTATTATCTGCTTATTAAAAAACAAATAATATTGAAAAAACATCAATTATCATCCCAAATACAGAGTTTTTGTATGGCGTATTACACGTATCACAGTACACTGCTGTAAGATTTTACATTTGTATTAGACTTCTGAATATTTTATTGTGAAATACGGTATTTAAAGATTGTTATATATTAACCTCCCTTAATATTCAGGTACAGCATAATGAGGTCATGTTGGATGGAAGAACCCATTGAAAGACCTTCTTTTAAACATCTAACGTCAACACTGGAGAAGATGCTGGAAGACGGAACAGAATATTTGAATCTTGAACTGAAGTCAAGAATAGCCATCAATAGGACGTATTTCACAGACCTGCCACCACAAGACGATTTCGGTAAAACATTATATTAGTATTAAAACATTTTAAAACAAATTCTACAAAAAATCTGTTGCTCTAAGGGTTAAGATATTAACTTTCAAGGTTAAAAATAAAAAATCTAAAATGATGGCCAACAGAAATTACCATGCTAAGAAATGTTACTTTTAAATATTGATAACAAAAGTAAATTAGTTAGTTATTAAGTATAAAATGTAACGATACACTTCTATTGATTTAAAAACAAGTAATATTTCAAGAATTTTCAATATTTTCAAGTTGATTTAAACATGTTATTAATTTATTTTAACACCGTTTAATAAGTTATCTCTTCCCAACATGTCACTTCAATCGGATTTGTAATGCCAACATCACAGGCAAATATTATTGTGCTGCATATTATTGGTGTAAATAAATTTATTGCGTTACATAAAGTTCCAAATAACTCTTGATCCATATTTTATATAGCTGGATAGAAATAATTAAATGTGATGACAATAAGTAAGTTAAATGAACATCAAAAATTTAAAACAAAATATAGGAAATTCTCGTTTCATTGAATTACAAAACTACATAAAAGCATTAGTCTTAAGACTGATTCAAACAATAGTGATAATTCAATTAGTCTACCTTGAGACTAATGTGTCTTAAACGTAACCTAAATGTCACAACTGCACTGTACACTTAGGTTAGTGTAATGCAGTTTAATGCACAGCTGCAAGTGAGTCATGTACAGCTCAACAATATAGCAACCATAAATATGCTTCGATTAATCGAATAATAAATTTCAATATTGTATCAACTATTTTATCTTGTTGCATTTGTTTACAATAAAATAAAATTCTAACTGACACTGTTCAATTTACACAATTTCAGTGTAACTACTTAAATGATTTAAAAATATATAACTTTAAAATGTCAGGTAGTGTGGTTATGTTTTTAAGAAAACTAGTATTTTGATAAACATTTTAGAATATTCAGTTGTTAATAAAAATATATATCATGCCCTGCAAGAAAATTATAACAGCTCCAACATTTTGTGAAAGTTATAACATAAATGCTTTTTAGTCATGCAGTTTTATTCTGTGTGTTGGAAGCCGGCCCCTTCTTACAATGGTTCACTTTCCCGAAGTACAATTTCTTCCCACCATGGTTATTTTTACTGAATAGGTGGTTAGTTCAGTATATTGATTACATGATATGTTAAAGCGTTGATGTTATTTACACAAAGTGTAAATGACCACTCAAGTACTTTACGTATATTTTAACAAAATAAAGCTATACAAAATACAATAATTCGTTTTTGACCACTATTGTGAAAATTGTTTAGATCCTCCCAAAGTATAAATACAAAACATTTTCAGCTTTGATATCCCAAAATTACTATTTAATTTCTAACCTAAGTTTTTGAAAGCTTATGAAAAAATGCACAAGTTGGGTATTTTTTTGAATGGGGCGTCATTGGCATGGTAAAATGTAGAATTCTGAAAATAAAATCATAACCTTCAAATTATATAACACTCAACCTATGTATACATTTTCAAATTTTCAAACCCTGAACTCATAAACATGTCCCCTTTCGAGGATTGTGATTATTAAAATAATTCTCTTTAGGTTTTCTATATACGAAATACAGGAGCTTCAATTTGCAAACAAGTGTCTGGACTGACACCGCATCGAAGGAGTGTTACACTCTGTGTACAGTAGGCCCAAGCTAGCTGCGCGCGTGGCAAGCAGTGTATTAGCCGTCCTGCTGACATTCTACCAGTGTATCGGGCAAGCGAAGGGAAATGGTTTGAGTGAGTCACGGCACTACGGCGTGGCGGATGTTTTTAGAAAGGTACCCCCGTCTCGATCCCAGCCAAGGCCGACTTTACTACAGCTGGAATGCTTCCCCCTTCCCCTAGCCGCTACGTCACAGTCTGGGTTGAACTTAACCATAGTGTAAGTGGAGCGCGCTTTCATTTACACGATCCTGGACCTTTTTACAGTCATTTATTTATAATGAAACTTATATATTTGATTTCTGCATGAAATACGGAATACAGCGATGTAAAAATCATTTACTTAAAAGTAAATATTAGAATTAGTATTAATTAAAAGTATTCAAGATTTGTGATAGCGGGACACGAAAAAGTCACACAGGGTAAACATTTTTTTTGTTTTTGAGGTAAACACAATCTACAACTTTTATTTCACATATTTTTCTATAAGTTGTTTAGTTTGTTCAATAATCAAAGGTAAAGGCCGGGACATCGGTTATTTCAACTCGCGCCGCTAGTCTCGCTTTCCTTCTAGCCACGCTTCCGATATTGGCTGTCTCACGCTTCCGGTTGTGTTCGTCTTATTTTATAATTACCTTTGATGTTTTAGTTGAATCGTAGGCAGTGTTTGAGTCATGCAGTTACGTATTTTGTTTCGAATACCTTATTAAATTAATAATCAATGTTTGTTTGAGATGCCTCGTGCTTGTTGTGTTCCGGGCTGTAAAAACAAATATAAAAGTGCGTGTAGTGGTGGAACTTTTACTTCTATATTTTTCTTTCCTCGAGATGAACACCGGAAAGTACAATGGCTGTCGGCCATACTCCGAAAAGATTTCCAACCGTCTAAAAACGCGGTAGTTTGTATAAAACATTTTGACGACCGTTTTATTATTACAGAAGATTCAGTGACACGACCAGACGGTTCAGTTTTGACAGTGAAAAGGGATATTATTAAACTATCCGATGACGCTGTACGAACTATCTTAGATAATCAGCCGATATACCTGATAAAAACAATGCCGCACCAAAATACCTCCAAAAATTTACAATGAAAATGGGGCCTAGTAACTCGGGCCTGAATGAAAGTCAAGTAAAATATTTATCATGTAAATGTTCGTTACTTAAAGAAAACGAAAAAATGGTTAACCTGCTCCTTGACGAAGTGTATATCAAACCTAACATTAGCTACAAAGCCGGAAAGCTAGAGGGCGCCGTAGTTAATACTAACGAGACTGAAAAGTATGAAATTGCAACTACCATTCAAACGTTTATGATTAGCTCTATATTAGGTCGTTATATAGATGTTGTTGGCTTATTTCCTGCCAAAGATTTAAGATTTGTAACTCCAGGTTGTCAAGAAAAAGGAAAGTGGATACATTTATTGAACTTATAAAGACTGCGTATATCACCATTTCATACCAAAGGTAATTTTTGAGCTTAAAAAAATATAACTGTATGTAGTTTAAACGTAGATTTTAATTTGTAAAAGAAATTTGCCATAAAATAAATTTGAGTGATCAATTATAATGTTTACGCTCTAATTATTATATTATAATTGGTTTCTGTTACTTTTATAAAAACTAGATATAGAATAAAAACCAACTGCAATATATGTAACTTCGAAACTTACGTTGTTTTATATAGATAAAAAAGTACTACACAATTTTTAAACATGTTTTAGTATTAAGTGGTTTATTGTTTAGTTAGGTTTAAATTTTCAAAGAAATAGGACGAAGGGTTTCGACAGTAGACCAGTTTAAAGCAGAGTAAGTCGGGGCGCGCCATATGTTTCTTACGGGAGACACCGGCCGGGTAGCACTCTGACCGTGACGTCACGAATTCAGCGCTCCGGCCTGTAGTAAAGTCGGCCTTGTCCCAGCCCAATCGCCTGATCTGAAGTCCACGCGCGCAGCTAGCTTGGGCCTACTGTAGTTTTTGTAAAACGGCTGGCGGTACGAAACCCTTGATGTGTTAGTTGAACTCGCACTTTACCGTTTTATTTTGTATGAAATTTCATTTTTTAAATATCATTTATTTTTGGACTACGACAAAAGTGTTTTTTGAGCTGACTTAAAAAACAAAAACTTCACAACTTATGTTTACATGAACTTTTCCGTTATTATTTTGTTTAAGGGAATACACCCGTGTTAAAAGATTCCTCGTCAGGTAAGGATTACTACGAAATAAATTGTGTTATTAAAATTTGTACGTACGAAACAATATAAGGATCAAAGCACTCTCAGTTTAGTGAAGTGTAACTATTTTCAAGAGAAATGTGCATTTGGTAGTTTACAAAACATTTCGCAGAAAATTGTATTTCTTTTTCAATAAAACGCAATACTTTCACACTCGTATCTTCCATCCTGTTAAACTAAATGAAATATGTGTTATTTATTTTATATTTCCAGCCTCTGGATTATTATTCTAAATACATTTATTGTATTTAACTTTATATATGTCTTTAAAATAATCCTATTTAATGTCACTTCCATTTCATCTGCACATTCTTCTCATTTGTCTTGAACGCAAAACTTTACACAAAAAAAACATGAACATATAAACAGAATACAAATTTAAAAAATATATTAGTAACAAGGTAGTAGGATGTATACGGACACAAAACTTATATATTTTAATATAACTCATGTGGTGAACTCAGTGACTTTTATATTTTTTAAATGTGTTTATATGTTCGTGTTTTTATTGTGTGAAGTTTTGTGATCATGACAAGCGCGAAGCCTGATGATGTCTCTGTGCAGATGAAATGGCCGTAGCTAAGTAACATTCAAAAAGGATTATTTTAAACAGACCTATAAAGGTATGTACAATAAATATATAAAATACTTGTATTGACCGAAGAATAATAAAAGGTATAGTACACAATTTATTTGTATATTGTGTATCCACAAGTTTTATAAAATTGCATTTTAATTATATCCACTATAATGTGTTAGTTATTGTAACTAACCCTAAATAAAACCCTAAATAATTCAACCCTAAATAAAACTATTGAACTAAGGTCGTGAACAAAATTTAATTTGATATACTGAAAAGAAACTATGATTAATTTTATAGTTTTACTTATCAATTATAATTTAAAATAAACGGTACCAGAAACTGGCACATACTTTCTCACAAACATATTTAAATTATTAAACAGATTCACTGTGACTTCATAATTGTATTACAAGAGAGGAGATACATTAAAGTAGGAGAGTAACTAATAAATAAATATTATTATTATTAGATAAACGAGAATTTTTAGAAAGATGGTTTTTAGAAAAGTTTTTTGCATATGGTAGGGTACATTAAGGGCTACAAATAAGCCAAATTTTATCAAAATCGTTAGAGCCGTTTTTGTATAAAAAAATAATAACTGATTTTTTTACCAAAAAGGGGGTTTTTCAAAAATTTTCAAAACCTTTTTTCGTGCATCCATACAGGTCAAATTGACATGTTTGGTGCAAATTTGTTCGAAATCGATCGAATAGTTCTCTCTCTAGCTTTTTATATATTCATACATACAGACAGACAGACATTTTGTAAAAACCAATTTTTTGGTCTCAGGGGGTCCCAAAACTGATATTTCCACAAAAATCTCAACATCGATTTTTTTTTGCGATCACTACACTTTCTCTATACTATAGTATAGTGAGAAAGTAAAAATAACGATGAAATAAAAACTGATGATCATTATTTACTGCTAGTTTCTTTAATAATGTAAAAATTTACTTAATTTTCACAAAATTCAATAGTTCACTTTATTTATTTTCAATTTATAAAAATTGTATACTTAATTGATTTGTTACGAGGAGGAAAATGCGTTATGCATTAAGTGTGGGGCTCCCTTTGACCTTCATCTTTAAGTATACCCCCTAAAACGAATCTTTTTCTTAAGCACAAGAGGTTCTTTATAAGTTTGCCGGAGTATCGCGTAAGCATACCCTGAAATCTGAATTTAGACTAGCCTATACATCTGATCTGCGTATTCCTCCTTGCTTAGTGTTAGTTATCAGTTGTACTTCTTTAAGTTGTATTAACTCTATCACATAACACTTTACCCATTTCCACTTATCTTCACTTTCAGCATAAAGGGGATCATTTAGTGAGTTCCAGATCCGTTTCTCCCTCGAGGTCATTCCTACTGGTTTCTATTTCTTCCGTCAAAAAGCATGATATATAGTATGCTACTATCTCTGCTCCCCAGTTAATGCAATTAGACTATTCCACCTTTGTAAACCTTTGTAGTTAGTTCCTAAAACATCGTCAAAACATGCGTGAGGCAGTATAGGTCCTTCGTGGTTCCCGTGGCCCTTGCCCAATAGCAACTAAAATATCCTTACATCTAATTATTTCTTGTTTCTCCATACTAACACAATATATTCAGCAAGACAACTTCTTGTAACTCCTAATAACAAACTCCTGATAAGCCTTCTTATTCATCCTCTTCCATGTTACAAATTTACATTGTCTGGTCAGTTACTTTTATTTAATAATTTGTGTATGCTTTCAAATAAAGTCTTGTAGTAAAATATTGGAGTGTAGTCCTATATTAAAGTAAAAATTGCTAGTGCATTTATTTGTATCATGATTAATTATTATGATAATTATTTGTGTAACATAATCAGATTTGAATTATTAAAGTATGATTTATGTTAAACTGTTACGTGTACCTTTAACATCACAACTCATACGTACTAACATAATAATCTTTTTTAATTTGCAGATAAACTTAAAACTCTTCTCGATTACAAAGTTCCTCCTAGTCGTCACAACGTAAACAGTGAAGATAAGTTGCCCATGAACGGAAAAGTCTTTTTCCCAGAAGAAAATGAAGAAAATAATGCTTACATGAATAATATTAGAGTTATCCATTACGAGAACGAACACGTTTCAGCAGAAGACAACGATGAAAAGTACGAGAGCCCTATTAGAGTTATAAACACGACATTGAGTACGGAGCCGCCTTCATCAGCTTATGTCAGCATGGAAGCACGTCAAGTAGAGTGATTATAAAAAACCGATAGTGATGCCTTTAATCCACAAGAAATCTGTAAACATTTGTACAGAACGTACAATGAATTTGGAGTATCATTGAACACAAACAGTTAGTTTTTGTAAATACACCTCTGAGGTAAACTTAAAGATTAATTTTCGCATGACATGAAGTTATTACTTTTAATGCCATGACAATGAATGTCACAGAATTTGTTTCGTGATTTTAAAATGTCATGAAGTTTAATGTCACATTTATAAAATTCCATTATTTCGTAAATATTTCTGAATTGAAATGAAAATTACAACTTTTTTATTTAAAAACTTGTATAAAACTAAAGAATTGAAACTGGAAGAGGTGGTAATTTATTGTTAACAACTTGTTACAATTCACATGAGTAATTTGTTATTATTAAAATGAAAATAAAACTGATAATGAATTATCAAATGAGGACAATGGCATGTAAATAGCGCTTCGCAACTAGTTAAAAAGTATGCTTTCCTTCAAACTTAAAAATGAACTGAACTGTGCTAGCTTCATAGCCTATAAGTATTAAGTTTAAACTAGAAAATTCAGTTTTACTATAGTGTTCTGGTCACATTAGTCTGAACGACAGTTAATGTAGTTCCTTAAAAACGAAACCTTTATTATTATCACTCGTTTTTCAACCTTTTTTCTCTAGTTAAAAGGAAGTAGTGAAATTTTGCATATTTATAGTAGACGTATATTCTATAAATCAGAACTCCAAAAATATTTTATTATAATTATTGTGGAATGGCCAAAATTGGTACCCAAACGTAAATATTTTAAGATAATGTAGTGTAGTCATCATTTTAAGACTCTATTTAAGGAGAGCAAAACTATTTAATGCAGATCTTTGAGATTTGAGATATTTAAAAGTTATTCTAAAAATATTTACTAAAAATCCATTCTTCCCCTAGAACCAAAAGTATTGCATCTACTTTATGGTAAGATTAGATACTCTGGTGTTAGAAATACTCATTTACTTTTCAGAAAAATATAAAGAAACCGCATTTTGTGAAAACGAATTGACAAATTTGTTTTCCATTCATGTGATGTACAGTAATTCTTACCTTTCACTGGTTCTCACCACGAATGTATAACTTGACCTTGATTGGTTATTATCGGTTTGTAGATGATATTTCGTTAAGTATATTGTGAATATCATGTGTAATACGTTGTTGCTATTATTATCATTTTGGTAAAACTATCAGAGCATATATAGTGACATTTATTACATGCTTTTTGACGAATGAAAATAGAGTACAACAGGGACGTTCTCGAGGGAGATATGGATCTGAACCTCTAACACGCACTTAGATTTATTTCAGTTTTGCAGTTTAGAGTTTATGCGTGTTTTATGTTATTTGTTAATAATGGGTCTATAGTAATATTTTGTAAATATAACAAGTTTAACGAAAAAATCACAGCTGACCTAAAACCAGATAAAGAAAAAAATGCTGAATAAATACGATCCAGTTCATGTAATTCCATCTTAAACTTAAAGTTCAGTACTCAGTTTGGAGGAAATCATGCAATTTATATAATACTGGTAAACTTTATATATACATATCGCTAGGTTTTATATATTATCCCTTCTCTGGAATAGGCCTACAGTAGTGTTCCATTTAAGTCGATAAATATATTTTTGTGGCTTATAAATTCTAACAATATATAAATAATGTTAATAGTATGTTTTTATTTGAATCTCATTTCCAGATAAACCTGGATGAAGTCCAGTTATTAATGTGATATTAGCTTTAATTATTTGTAATTTTACAGACTTTTATTTTTCAAACCACCCTAGTTGTGTTTAGTACGTAGTTTCTACCCAGTTTCCTGTTTTCTCAGTAAATGAGTGGGTCTTAAATTTCATTTGAATCGCAATAAATGTTAAATATTGTGTCTAAATAAGCTTCCGATGCATTTCAGGAAATATTTCCATCTACGCTTTAAAGGAACATAGCGAATATTTAAAACTTCTCTTTAATTGATCAAACATTATGTTGTAAATTAATATTTCTTCAAAGCAGTCAAAGGACTCATTTTCTTTTCTTTGTAAAGGGAAACTTCATACATTCCTATGTTATGTACATTGTATTTAAAACCATTCTATGAAGAAAGAAATGGTTACTAATGGTGTAACTACAAAGAGTATGTAATAAGTTATGGCTGACAAAGGACGCTGTGTATATTTTGTAAATAATAAACATTATTAAATGCTTCTAATATTTTACTTATTCCCTTTGTTAACTTTATTTTAATTTACACCAATCAATAAAATCGTATGGTCTACATTTTCGTTTATAAATTATTGTTTTATATTTTTCATCGTCCTATTCACTTATCCTAGTCATTTTCATATATTTAGAAAATAAGTTGGGTTTATATAATATAATTACCTTTTTTATAAGTCGTGTGACTTTGTTTTATCACTCTCATCTTATCAATTTCCCGTTTCTGGAGAGTAATCCTATTTTAAGGTGTCCATTCAGTTCTCAATTACACATTAAACAAGTACAAACACGATAATGTATGTATTTTGCTTATTAGGTAATATTTTGTTTCGTGTTATGCAAGTTGTTACCCTGTAAAGGTTCTTCGTGCACAAAAGCAACCGTAGCGTAATTTTGATGATGCTCACCAAACCTATAATTAATTTAGTCTATGTACTGTGTTTCTAATATATTTAAATGTGTTTTAATGTCTAAATAATGACTCCCTAATTAAGTGAATAAGTAAAGAAGGAATTATGACTAGGGAACGCGTCCTAATAAAACGACAAAGTTACACGACTGTCAAAAACAATTAATATATAAAAATCAATCAATTTATTATAATATTATATGTATGTCACATATAAATCTTAGTACGTTGTTCTGCAATTAGAGTGCGTCTCCATCCTGTTGGCATGTGAAATCATCAGAGTTTTCATAAAGTTACTAAAACCACCTGTCTGTAACATTCCTTTCGCTTTTTTCTAAAAAAAGAATGGACCATAAATCTTTGTATGATAAATCTTAGCAACATGGAATCCTTCCCTTGCACAAATATACTGCTTCTGTAAACTGGTGATACCAAAGACAAATATTCTTAAATTATTTATCAATTATAATAATTATTTCTGCGTAATTATCCTAAGTAAATTATTTCGACAAATACGGAACAATTTTGAAAAACTGACAAAAAGCAGACTACGTTCTTCTTAATTGTAGATCTCAAAATCCTGAAGTTACTGGCTGGTTCTACGCTTGGAGTGGCATCTAGTAGATAAGTAGCAATTCCCCAAAAACTGTAGGTCACGTCCTTTGGAGCAACACATGTTCATTCACGGAATATCCCGTTCCATTATTACGTTTTAAAACTGAAAATACTTTTTGAAACTATGTGTGGCCTTTGGAAGATACAACAAGCACTTGTAATAAGGAATGCTCAAACCATATTTTTTAAGTATTTTCCACTTCTTTCATTTTATGCGTGGTTTAATCAATAAATAAAAATTGTAACGCCTTGGAAAATTGTTGAAAGAAATCATGACTTTAGTGTCCTTTTTGTATCTTAATTTGAACAAAATTGCAACTAAATCCTACCTAAACAAATAAAATAAAAGTAGTAATTATCATCAAACCTTTTACGTTTTTGTTGGGTTGCAAGATCCTAAAAGAACCCTGCAAGCTTCGACCAAACAGATCTTTTTCCCCCATAAATTGCTTAGTTATTCCCACCCAGTAATACCCGCCTTCTTCGTAAAGGCACAGGGTTTCCTAGGATGGCTTCCCTTTCCTGCCCTGGGGGCCCTAGGGTAAAAGTTCTGGCTCTACCTAAGTAGATAGAATTTGTCATTTCTGGCACCTTTCTATACAAATGCGGCTAACACCGAAAACGTCAGCCCCTTCAATTTCCAGTAATACCGCTGTTGTGCGGAGTGTAAATTAAAGGTTAATTGGGGTTAATTGGGGTTAATTAGGGGTTAATTAGATTTTAATTGGGATCAATTGGGATAAATTGGGGTTAATTGGGATTAATTGAGGTCATCAATTGGGGTCAATTGGGGTCAATTGGGGTCAATTGGGGTCAATTGGGGTTAATTGGGATTAATTGAGGTCATGTGCGGAGTGTATAACCGAAAATTGAAGGGGCAAAAATCGATATTTCAATTTTAATGTTTCTTCATCATCATCGTAATAGTATAAAATTTACCTTTCGTTCTTTCAAAAGTACGATTCGTAAAATTTATCGATTCGTAAAATTTACCTTTCGTTCTTTCAAAAATACAATTCGTAACTATACCTCGGCATCATATTTTTAGGTAGAACACATTTACCTCAAAAGTACGATTAGTAAAATTTAACCAAAATACCTTAGGAACTATCGTAAAATATAATTGTTACTTTTAAAAACCTACACCGTTGTTGTGCAGCATGCATAACCGAAAAATTGAAGGGATAGTAATAATGAAACGTTGATTACAGCGAATGATACAGTCAGTAGTGAAGTAAGAGTGATAGAGTTAAGACGGTTTTTTAATAATGAAGTACCCGGTTAGTTTTTTACTAATATTATTGCTAACGGAGAGTAAAATTTATACGAATAATAATACATTAGAAGCATTACAATATCTTCAAATCTTTGGATTCTTGGAAAATAGCAATGAAACGTTGACTACGGTGAACGATACAATACTTTCCAACGCTTTCTTTATTTTTCAAGAGTATTATAATTTAACTTTAGATGGTCAGTTAAATAATGAAACGTTAAATTTAATGAACTTCAGACGTTGCGGTGTACGAGATGATGTATCCGGTTTTTCTGCTGCTACAATCAAATGGAAAAAGTCACATCTTAAATGGCATTATTCTTATGCTAATTCTAATGTATTAAAAATAACTGAACGTGCGTTTAAAATATGGGAAATTAATTCCGATCTTTCATTTTCACATAGCATATACAGTCCGGATATATTGATATCGAACAAATATGTCACACATAAATATCAGAAACTAAGTCAATACTATTGTCCGTATCCATTTGACGGAAGAGGCGGTATATTAGCGCATTCTTTTTTCCCAATTGCCGATGGATCGACTGTAGAGATACATATGGACAACGAAGAGAATTGGTGTTCAGAGAGATATGAACGAGATTGTTTATCTGATCAATCAAATTTATTACATGTTTTAGTGCATGAAATTGGACACGCATTAGGTTTAAGACATTCAAATGATCGTAAGGCTATCATGTTTCCTTATTACAATGACAAGATAATTGATCTTGGATATGATGATATATTAGGTATACAAAGCTTATATGGACCTCCCCGTTTACCTGTTTCAACGACGACTACAACAACTTTACGACCTATAGTGACAACCCTTCCTACAATTATTACACCTGCAGAACCAAATTTATGTAATTTAAAAAATATTAACACTTTTCTAATAGTACATAACCATTTATATATTTTTCATGAGAAATGGGTTTGGTTGGTTAAGTTAGAGGAAACTGTATACCACAGTGTTTTGTATTTACCTGATTGGCTATCTTTTCTCCCACAGAATTTTACAAGAATATCTCATGTTTATCAAAGACCTACAGATGAAATAGTTATTTTTATTGATTGTCAAATATATATGATTGAATTTCCTTCTTTAAATCTTGTAAGAGATTATCCAAAAAGTTGTGCAGATTTAAACATACCAAAAACAGCTATTATTAATAGAGTGGTTAATACATACAATGGTCGTACGTTTATTTTTTATAATAAAATTTATTATGCCGAAATTAATGAATGCTCGTTTAAAGTTAAAAATCACGGATTCATATACGAAAAATTTTTAGGTATACCACCTTGTATTGACTCATGTTTTAGATATAGAAATGGATTGTTATATTTCTTTCAAAATGAATCTTATTTTGAATTCGACGAGTTTTCTAATCAATTAATTAGCGCAAAAACCTTTGATCTTTCCGTTTTTGGAATAAAATGTTCAAAAACCTCATTTGTTGAGATTCTAGATCGTTTTAAAAAACTTGTGACTAGATTAGACGATATGTCCATATCATTGGAAAAAGTATAAGTGATAGCTCAACACGGAGTTTAACAACAACGGTACAATGTCATCACCAAATCGTTTATTTAATTTGTGCTCAAGAAAAGTGTGTGCTCAACTTGAAAATGTAAATGATATTAGTAAACTTGAAATACCAGTGACTGTGCAAAATTATTTGAAAATTATTTACAAAAAAGTAACCATGAATATTAAATGTGATATTGAAAAGGATTTTCATTTTTCTTCTATTAATTTTGAAAATGTAAGGCATAAAGATTTCATAAAATCAATTAATCATCCTTTAGGGCTAGATGAAATAATTCAAGTAGTAACAAGAAAATTTTTTTATGGCAATCAATCAGAGTTTGTATGTGAAGAATGTTTTAGTAAACGGGTTCTAAAAGAAAACTTTAATATATATGATGCTGGTTTTAAATTTGTACACGATTATGTATCTGGCGATGGAATATTAAGCTCAATTTTTTGGCGTGAAGATAACTGGTGCGATAAATGCATTTTTTCGCCGTTGTTTCAAATATATTCTATATCTTCAATTTGTTCTTACATCTCAATGTCTGATTTTTGCAACGAAGTTAATTGTTTAGATTATCTTCTAATGAAACGTATGATAAGAAAAGGTGAATCAGTATCATATTTTTAGACCAATCGAACTGATAAGAAATAGTCCAATAAGATTTATTGAAAAAACAACAGACTTGATAAGAAGTGCTTTTTTATTGTATAAAGACGAATATTGAACCAGTGTTCAAAATATAGTTACACGTTATTCATCTTTTAAAATGGTTTTTATCATCGATTTTCAAGGTTTTAAGAACAACAATAATAGTTTCATTATTAAAGAGTTAGCTATAGTGTCAACAGATGAGCAAGTGTATGAATTTCAGTTGTTTCAACCGCCATTCAAATTCAACCAACTGCATGAAGATTTACAAAAACAAGTGATTTGGCTCGAAAAACAATATCACGGACTCCGTTGGGACTCGGGTGTTAAACCGTATTGTGACTTGAAACAGATATTCAGTCAGATTAATATTAGTGGTACTGTTTATGTAAAAGGTTGTGAAAAACAAAAGTTTTTGACTAATTTGTTAAATGAATACAATGTGAACATTGTTAATTTAGATGATTTAAACTGCCCCAGTTTAAACATCTTGAAAAAACAGTTTTGGAATCGATTATTAGACCATGTATGTTCGATCATATATGAAATAATTGTGCTTATATTAATGCACACGTAATACTCGAATGGTGGAAGATGGAACAGATAGTTTTAGATAGAATACAATGTGTTAATTCCGCAATAAAAGAATGTTACACTAAAGGTTATGCACGAATGTCGGAAGAACTAATCAAGTATTTACCTAAAGAATTTTTATTAAATCATTTCGAAGATATTGAAAGTATTCACAACAAATTACCATTTCATTTGAAGAATGATTCTGAAATTTTGAATAGTTTTAAGTGTGAAGAGCATAAGTCATTAAATCTGTTTAATATGTCCCAGTTGAAGAAAAGGGACTGTATTCATTGTGAAGAAAAGCTATTTAAATCATGAAAATAATATAAACCCGTTAGTACAAAGTAAGTCACAATGTCAGTCACATCTAGTGATAGTTGTTTCTGTTCTTTATTTCATAGTATGAATAGACATAGCTTTTTAGAATGTGTTTACAAGAAACTTAGTTTAAAATGCGTGTCTCAACATTATGTGAATTGTAGAACAACAGTTTGTGATATTGAAAATATAATGAAAGAGACATTTTCGAAATGGCCTAAATCTTATCCTAAAATCAATGATATGGTTCAATCTGGATTGTACGATACTGGCTTAAATGATAGTGCAAAGTGTATAAACTGTGGAATTGTAATTCACAATTGGCTGGAAGAAGATGTTCCGAAAATAGAGCATAAATGTGGTCACCAAATTGTATTTTAGCAAATACATAATAAAATAATGATGAAACTATATATTATGCTTTGAATTCTTATTTGATATCCATTTCCTTGTTAAACTATGAGCATGAATGTGAGGAGAGAGATTGCTAAAGAATTGCATAAACAAGCTCGTAGAAATTTTCCAAGTCGTTATGTAGAAATAAAAGGGTTAAATGATTTATATCAGGCTGATCTCGTGGAAATGATACCATTTTCTAAGGTAAATAAAGGTTATAAATATATTTTAGTGGTTATAGATTGTTTTAGCAAGTATGCAATAGCAGTTCCTGTAAAGTCTAAAAGTGCTTACGAAATTGAAAAAGCGTTGAAACCTATTTTAGTTAAACACCCAATGCGTCATTTACAAACAGATAAAGGAACGGAATTTTATAATGCTCGTGTAAAGTCTTTGTTGGATAAATATAATATAAACCAATATTCAACTTTTTCCGATAAAAAAGCTTCCATTGTAGAAAGACTTAATAGAACTTTAAAGGGTAAGATGTGGCGAGCTTTTAGTGAACAAGGAAGTTATAAGTGGTTGGATTTACTTCAAAATATAGTTAAAAATTATAATAATACACGTCATAGAACGATTGGCATGAAACCAATTGAAGTTAAGGAAAACAACGAATATTTTATTTTAAAAAGAATAATTAAGAACAGAAAATTTAAAGTTCCAAATCGTGCAAAGTTCAATAAAGGGGATAAAGTCAGAGTAAGCAGATTTAGGAAACAGTTTGCTAAAGGTTATTTGCCTAATTGGAGTAATGAAGTGTTCACAGTTTGGAAAGTACAATCTACAGTTCCAGCAACGTATTTACTGAAAGATGAATCGGGTAATATCATAAAAGTTGGTTTCTATGAAGAGGAACTCAGTAAAACAAAGTACAGCGATGTATATCTAATAGAGAAAGTGATTCGAAAAAAAGGAAATAAATTGTTAGTTCGTTGGTTGGGTTTTGACAAATCTAACGACACATGGATAGACAAAAAAGATTTAAAATGAAAGTGACAAAACAAAAGGAAACAATATCAATTACAAATTTTGATTCGTATTTGAATGATAACATTACGAGTATGAAAAAACATAGTTTCCTTTTACCCAGTTCAATCAGATGTATTATATGTGGACCGTCTAATTGTGGGAAAACAAATGTAATGTTTAATTTGATTTTTCATCCAAAGGCATTGTTTTTCGAAAACATTTACATTTTTTCCAAGTCAATAAATCAACCCAAATATAAGTTTCTTACTCGTATATTTTCAAAAATACCTGATGTAGGATATTTTATATTTACTGAAAATGACGATGTGTTTCATCCAAATGAAGTGAAACCTAATTCTATTATAATATTTGATGATTTGGCTTGTGAACGGCAGAATAATATAAGGAATTATTTTGTTATGGGCCGTCATAACGATATTGATACATTTTACCTTTGTCAAACTTACAGTCATATTCCAAAACAATTAATACGTGACAATGCAAATTTTTTAGTTTTATTCAAACAAGATGACAAAAATTTACGACATGTATATAACGATCACGTGAATACAGATATGAAATACGAGATGTTTAAAGAAATATGTTCGTTTGCATGGGCAAAAAATAAAAATAGTTTTTTTTGTTATAGACAAAGACAGTTTTATTAATAAAGGAAGATATAGAATTGGTTTTGATGAATTTATATCAATATAAGTTCGTTTTCAACACACAATGCGACAGTTAGTAGTTTATCTTCAATCGCGATGGATGATGCAAGTGAATTAGATAAAAGAGAGAAAATTATAATGGAAATAAAAGAATTAAGACAACGAATTAAAGAGAAACATAGTGCGTTGAGAAAAGGTGTTTTTGATATGGAAACTCATATTGAGAGAAATATCAAACCGATTATACAACCGTTGATGAGACCGTTTTATGAGAAACAGATAAAAGATCAAGAAAAAAAGGAAAAAAGAAATTTTAACAAATTAAATGAACAAAATATGCTTGCTGATAAATGAGAAAATGAAAAAAAGGAAAAAAGAAATTGGAAGAAATTAAATGAACAAACATTGTTGGCGACTAAGTTGGAAAAACAGAAGAAAGACGTTATAAAAAAAAAAAAAAAAAAAAAAAAAAAAAAAAAAAAAAAAAAAAAAATAAAAAAATAGTTCCTTCTAAAGGTGAAAAACGAAAAGATTATGTTACAGAAACAGATGATAGTTTTGTTAAAAAACGGCCTGTATTTTCTGATTTCTCTAGAACTGAAAAAAGAAAAACTAAATTTTATGAAAACGAAAGACCGATCAAAAAAGTAATTTTAGATCCAGAATTACAAATGCACTATAGTGATATTTCTGATAGTGAAATGGAAACGAGCAGTGAAGATGAACCTATGGAAAAAGATGTTGAAGAATTGTCTAAACATAATGAAGATGTTTACGAAACGCCAATGTCAACTGAGGAGTATTTAAAATCACCTCAGGGTAAACGAGAAGCAGAACTAATTATAAAAAATACTTTTAAAGGAAGATTGTCAACAAAATATTTTCTCGCTTATATAAAACATCCTAAACAAATTGATAATGTATACGGAATTCGTATAGATAATAACAGGTGGATGATTGGTGATAAAGAAATTGATATTGTTGAAAATGATCTTATTATAAACGGCATAACATATGATGGTACGCGAGGAATCTACGAACTACTGTTTAAGAGAAACCCAGATGATTACAGCGATGATGATCTTTTAAAATATCGTGATATTTTATTAGCATCGAACGCGCATAGAGCCGATTATTCACCAAAAGGAAAAATAAAAAGTAATAAAAGTAAGAAATACACAACGATAATTTCAAGATTATTTCCACCACGAGCACCTCGCAGTTTTATGGAATGGGCCGAAGATGAACCTATGAAAAAAGAAATTAAAACAATTACTAAAATGAATGAAGATGAATCACCTTATGATAACTAAAGAATATTTAAGTACACCACAGGGTAAAAAAGAAGCAGAGTTAATTATAAAAAATACTTTTAAAGGAAGATTA
>JAGFPH010000705.1:45731-67979 GCA_018207615.1 Philaenus spumarius
ATCAACAAAATATTTTCTCGTCTATATAAAACATCCTAAAAGAATTGACAATGAATACGGAATTCGTATAGATTATAATAGGTGGATGATTGGTGATAAAGAAATTGGTATTGTTGAAAATGATCTTATTATAGACAACGTAAAGTACGCCGGCACGCGAGGAATATACGAATTGTTGTTTATGAAAATGCCAGATGACTATACTAATGATGACCTTTTAAAATATCGCGATATATTATTTGCATCGAACGCGCATAAAGTCGATTATTTACCAAAAGGAAAAATAAAAAGTAATAAAAGTACAAAATACAGAACGATAATTTCGAAATTATTTCCACCAAGCGCGCCTCGCAGTTATATGGATTGGACTGGGAGTGGAATAGTACTGAAAGAGTTTGAAGAAAAGAGTAAATCGTCATATGTTTATTGGAACGACCCGAATGAATTGTGTGAAAGATTAAAGTTACTTTCAGCATCACAGAGTGCCGGAAATACGGGTAATAATAATGAAATTATATCGATACTCGAAGAGTTACAGGAAGCTGGGTATAATTAAAAGAAAAGAGTGATTTTTCATCAGTATTAAAATGAGTGTTGACAAATTCGGACGTCATTCACATGCAAAGCGTTTACAAATTATCAAAGGGCCTTCAGGTGTAGGTTTTAAACTAACAAAAGATGGAAATTATGATATGAACAAAAAACTAATAAGTAACGTACTTGATGCTGAAGAAGATAATGATGCTGTAAATTTGAATACTCTCAAAAGAAAATGTTTGTTTTTAGATAATAATAATACATATAATGTTAATGGTTGTGCTTTGTACAATTTAAAATCGCCTAAAAAAGACTTAGATGCAGCACCTAAAAAATACATTGATGATGAAATAAATGTTTTAAAATCATATATAAAAGAAATAAATAATAAAATTAATATTTTAAAAAAATATACAGAAGAATTGAGTTACTTGAATTACCTTGAAAATTCTAAGGACAAACCATTAATAGCGAGAGGAGAATGGCGTAAAGATTTGTATGAACATTTAGACACTATTAATACGCCGACAGTAGACTAAAAATGAAAGTTGTGCGAGACAGATTAGACGGTAAACATCAAGGAGGTGGACTAATAAGTTCCATTTCAACTTTACCTGGAAAGTTTTTAAATCGTGCTATAGACTTATTACCAGTGGAATTACATATACCAGGATATCAATACTGTGGACCGGGCACACGGTTACAACAAAGATTAAATAGGAACGATCTAGGTATTAATAAATTAGATCAAGCTTGTAAATATCACGATATAGCATATTCAAAATATTCAGATTCAAATCAAAGAGCGATTGCTGACAAGCAACTTGCTGATAAAGCTTGGCAGCGAGTTACATCATCGGACGCCAGTCTTGGAGAAAGAGCAGCCGCTTATGCTGTAACTAATATTATGAAAATGAAAAATAAATTAGGAGGCGGTAAAACCAGCAACAAGAAGAAAGTAAACACTAAGAATAGTAATAAGAAGAAAAGGGAAAAACAGAAAAAAAGTTTGTAAAACTAACAAGGCTCTTCTGAAGGCTTTTCGTCTTTTGAAGAAGAAATGTTTAAAAGGAGGTAAAGGTTATTATTTAAAACCCTACAAAGGTGGAGGAAGTAAAAAAAAAAAAATAAAAATTACCTAATCGAGCGTTAACAAATACCGATATAGAAAAATATGTTTTTGAATCAAAAATACCTAATTTCAGAGAAATATTCATGCGTGATAGTCTTCCTTTTAAAATTTTACAAAATGAAAACGGTATTGTAAATTTAGATAGTATTCAAGGAAAAGGAACTCATTGGGTATGCTATCGAAAAATGAATTCAAAAATATTTTATTTCGATAGTTACGGTAATTTACGACCACCGCTGGAACTAATCGATTATTTCAAATCGTCTTCAGACAGTGTGAACATTTATTATAATTATACAAGTAAACAGAAAATGAATTCAATTAATTGTGGTCATTTATGCTTAGCATTTCTAACAGGAAACATCTAAAATCATGATATGCTTAAACGGAAGAGGTTCTCAATTATCTTGCGATATTTTTCCGCCCATTGAGTTATCTACTCATAAATATGAAATTGGTTTAATTGATCTCATGACGTATAATACAATACCAAATATTGAACAAAATGTTAACGATACGTTTCATTATGGGGAAAATATTGAATATTTTATTCAATTACCTGAAGGATCATACGAAATAGAAAATATAATTTCTTTCTTAAAAAGAAGCTATCATTGAAAAACATAAAAAAACACAAGTTGTATTAGATATAAGAGGGAATAATAATACCTTGAAAACTAAAATATTCTGTTCAAAACTTATAAGATTCGACAAACCCGATAGCATTGGTCCATTATTAGGATTTGAAAAGAAGAAATTGGAACCTAATACATGGCATACTTCTTCAAATACTGTCAACATTAACAAAGTGGACACAATACGTGTTGCTTGCAACATTGTGCGTGGCTCATATAAAAGTGGTGTTGAAGGCCATATTCTTCATGAATTTTATCCATTAGTCGAGCCTGGTTATAAAATTGTTGAAAAACCAACTACCGTAATATACTTACCTTTAAATATAACTGGACTTCTTCACAACATATCAGTACGACTCGAGGATCAGGAGGGACGACTTATAAACTTCAGAGACGAATCTGTTACACTGAGACTTCATTTAAGACGTGAATCTACTTAAGGATGGTATTAATTTTCAATAATAAAAGTAATACTTCCAATTCATTGCCAATCAGTTTTAATCAAACTTTTGTTAAGTTAACAAGGAGTAACAAGAAGTTTCTAGAATCTTTAGGTTTTATTGTAAATAAAAAATATGTTGCAAGTGGATGAAAAAATTAATTTTGATGAGACTATTATTGATTTGGAGTACCACACCCATCTTCCGTATGCACAAACAACGTATGGGATAAACGATGAAATTCGTATACCTGTTCACCAACAGAATGTGTACACACTGCCCAGTAAAAGTTACATATACATAGAGGGATCTTTTAAAGGAATAAAATCTGATGGGACAGAAGATGACGGCATTATCCTTATCAGCAATGCTATGGCTTTTCTTTTCGATGAAATACGATATGGAATTTGTGGTACAGAGATAGATCGCATAAAAAATGTCGGAATAACTTCAACAATAAAAAATTTACTAACAAGCCGTGAAGATGAAAAAAATATATTACTAAATGCCGGTTGGAGTTTGGATATATTACCATTGAAAAATACAAAAACATTTTCATTTTGTATTCCATTAAAATTATTTCTTGGATTCGCCGAAGATTATAAACATATAATTATGAATGTTAAACAGGAACTAATACTGTTGAGAAGTTCAATGAATGTAAATGCAATTGTAACGCAAACAGCTGATAATAAGGTGGAACTAGTTATTAATAAAATCTTTTGGAAAATACCTTACATTAAAGTTTCAGATGATTATAACTTATCACTCTTACGATTAACAGACAAAGATCAACCTATATCTGTACCATTTCGTCGTATGCAACTTCAAGAATATCCAGCATTACCGCAAAGTAAAAATATAACTTGGACGGTAAAAACAGCATCCAATACTGAAAAACCACGTTATGTAATAATTGCATTTCAAACAAATAGGAAAAATGTTAATGATAAAAATTCTAGCCATTTTGATTTTTGTAAAATTCAAAACTTTAAACTATATCTTAATTCACAATATTATCCCTACGACAATTTTAATGGAAATAAAGCAAGTACTTACGATATGTTTGCAAAATTTCAATCATCGTATTACGAAAGTGGTAACAACAAACCTTCTGTTGATAGCAGTACATTTTTTGCCAAAACTCCTTTATTTGTCATAGACTGTTCAAGGCAAAATGAAACATTAAAAACAGGAACTTTGTATGTCCGTGTGGAACTCGAAACAAGTGAAAATATTGAGGCAAATACTGCAGCTTACTGTCTTATAATTCAGGACGGGCTTATAGAATATACTCCTTTGTCTGGTATTGTGCGTAAAGTACTATAATATTATTACAATAAAAAAAAATTTTAACTAATTTTATTGATTGTTGTGTTTATTATTTAAATTCCCTCTCCATAGAAAGAGTAAGGTATAAACGCAATGATACAAGAGGTGGTAAGAAATAAATCAAAAGTCATTAAAATTGTATTTATATGAACAACATTTTACATTTTCATAGTCTTCGTCTTACTACTACAGTGTTTTACATTGTACAAAAAAATTTATTTGAGGTATAAAAATAAAACGCAATGAGCAATACAATAAAATTGTAATTAACAATAAATAAATCAGTTACAATAATTTAAAACATTTTTCAATATTGATAATTTCCATAAGCTATAGTGTTTATACCATCATCACAGATGATTCTCTTCTAGTCATATGCACTTAAAGCAATCTCATTTGGTGATGACATTGTACCGTTGTTGTTAAACTCTGTTTTGAGCTATCACTTATACTTTTTCCAATGATATGGACATAGCGTCTAATCTAGTCACAAGTTTTTTAAAACGATCTAGAATCTCAACAAATGAGGTTTTTGAACATTTTATTCCAAAAACGGAAAGATCAAAGGTTTTTGCGCTAATTAATTGATTAGAAAACTCGTCGAATTCAAAATAAGATTCATTTTGAAAGAAATATAACAATCCATTTCTATATCTAAAACATGAGTCAATACAAGGTGGTATACCTGAAAATTTTTCGTATATGAATCCATGATTTTTAACTTTAAACGAGCATTCATTAATTTCGGCATAATAAATTTTATTATAAAAAATAAACGTACGACCATTGTATGTATTAACTACTCCATTAATAATAGCTGTTTTTGGTATGTTTAAATCTGCACAACTTTTTGGATAATCTCTTACAAGATTTAAAGAAGGAAATTCAATCATATATATTTGACAATCAAAAAAAAATAACTATTTCATCTGTAGGTCTTTGATAAACATGAGATATTCTTGTAAAATTCTGTGGGAGAAAAGATAGCCAATCAGGTAAATACAAAACACTGTGGTATACAGTTTCTTCTAACTTAACCAACCAAACCCATTTCTCATGAAAAATATATAAATGGTTATGTACTATTAGAAAAGTGTTAATATTTTTTAAATTACATAAATTTGGTTCTGCAGGTGTAATAATTGTAGGAAGGGTTGTCACTATAGGTCGTAAAGTTGTTGTAGTCGTCGTTGAAACAGGTAAACGGGGAGGTCCATATAAGCTTTGTATACCTAATATATCATCATATCCAAGATCAATTATCTTGTCATTGTAATAAGGAAACATGATAGCCTTACGATCATTTGAATGTCTTAAACCTAATGCGTGTCCAATTTCATGCACTAAAACATGTAATAAATTTGATTGATCAGATAAACAATCTCGTTCATATCTCTCTGAACACCAATTCTCTTCGTTGTCAATATGTATCTCTACAGTCGATCCATCGGCAATTGGGAAAAAAGAATGCGCTAATATACCGCCTCTTCCGTCAAATGGATACGGACAATAGTATTGACATAGTTTCTGATATTTATGTGTGACATATTTGTTCGATATCAATATATCCGGACTGTATATGCTATGTGAAAATGAAAGATCGGAATTAATTTCCCATATTTTAAACGCACGTTCAGTTATTTTTAATACATTAGAATTAGCATAAGAATAATGCCATTTAAGATGTGACTTTTTCCATTTGATTGTAGCAGCAGAAAAACCGGATACATCATCTCGTACACCGCAACGTCTGAAGTTCATTAAATTTAACGTTTCATTATTTAACTGACCATCTAAAGTTAAATTATAATACTCTTGAAAAATAAACAAAGCGTTGGAAAGTATTGTATCGTTCACCGTAGTCAACGTTTCATTGCTATTTTCCAAGAATCCAAAGATTTGAAGATATTGTAATGCTTCTAATGTATTATTATTCGTATAAATTTTACTCTCTGTTATCAATAATATTAGTAAAAACCTAACCGAGTACTTCATTATTAAAAAACCGTCTTAACTCTATCACTCTTACTTCACTACTGACTGTATCATTCGCTGTAATCAACGTTTCATTATTACTATCCCTTCAATTTTTTCGGTTATGAATGCTGCACAACAACGGTGTAGGTTTTTAAAAGTAACAATTATATTTTACGATAGTTCCTAAGGTATTTTCGTTAAATTTTACTAATCGTACTTTTGAGGTAAATGTGTTCTACCTAAAAATATGATGACGAGGTATAGTTACGAATCGTATTTTTGAAAGAACGAAAGGTAAATTTTACGAATCGATAAATTTTACGAATCGTACTTTTGAAAGAACGAAAGGTAAATTTTATACTATTACGATGATGATGAAGAAACATTAAAATTGAAATATCGATTTTTGCCCCTTCAATTTTTCGGTTATACACTCCGCACATGACCTCAATTAATCCCAATTAACCCCAATTGACCCCAATTGATGACCTCAATTAATCCCAATTAACCCCAATTTATCCCAATTGATCCCAATTAAAATCTAATTAACCCCTAATTAACCCCAATTAACCCCAATTAACCTTTAATTTACACTCCGCACAACAGCGGTATTACTGGAAATTGAAGGGGCTGACGTTTTCGGTGTTAGCCGCATTTGTATAGAAAGGTGCCAGAAATGACAAATTCTATCTACTTACCTAGAGCCTCACATTCCAGTAGGATGTGTTCCGCCGATTCTTCAGCCTGTCCGCATTTCCTACATATACCCTCCTCGGCAATCCCAATTCTATGTAGGTGTTTCCTGAGGTGATAGTGACCCGTTAATAGTCCAACCACCCATCTCATCTTATCCCTTCCTAGTGAGATAAGTTCTTCAGCACTAAAGAACAACTTCCTTGAACAACTTCCTGGCAAGTCCACTCGTTCCTGAAACCCTCCAAGCAGGCTTTGTCTTTGCCCTCCTGCATCCACATATCAACCGATGCTCTGGCATGCCCATAGGAAATCCCAAGTACCGGCTCAGAGCTCACAAGAGGAGACTCAGACCCTTTCCTGGCTAGATCATCTGCTCTCTCATTACCCTAAAACAGTTCAAAGTGTTATCGGTGGGAGGCTTGATAGTGTCTAAAGGGCGGCTTGCCTGGCTGTCACCACAGATGCTAAGGGGTCGACTCCGACGGACGCTTTGCATTCAAAAGATATATTTTTATATTCATTGCCCTAGCAACCAACTGCAAAAAATAACAGATAAAACAGCTGATTCGAATAACCAGCTTAGCAACACAATTAATTTTAGATTAGGCCTAGTTTATTTAATTTGAATTGTCTTTACGGCAATATGTACACATATTTTTTTCAGCACATCTATGGCACAGTATCTTTTTAATGATATTAGTGTCATTCCTCTCCTTCTATAATAAGTACTAAAAAAAAGGTAGGCCTACTACAATTTTCTATTTTCATAATAATATAGACTAACAAGGGGAACCCCTGCGTGCTCCGCACCCCAACCCGTTGGAACCTGCTATACACACAGTCATGAGAATCGTCAAAAAAGCTCTAAGTTTTTGAGATATTGTTGATTTTTGTGAAAAACAATGAAATCATTGCAATATAATAGAAGCCGACGGAATAACGTGTTTTTTTTTCAACGTCACCCACTTATTTCAAAATATAAAATTTTTGTCCAGGGGCATATAAAATTTACCTCTGCAAATGGCAAAAATGGTGCTGCCTAAAGAGGGATCGAGATTTGTCAGAAATGTTTTCGACATATTGACGATTTTTGTGAAAAAAGATAATGAAAAGCTCCAAATCATTGCAATACAATCGAGGCCGACGGAGTAAAGTGTTATCAGCAAACTTCAAAATACAAATATTGTTTACTTTTTATATATCTTGTAAGAAATTAATGTACCAATTTCTAGCTCTCTAGCTTTAAGGGAAGTATATTAATTAATTTGTATTGTTTTAGATGTTGTTACATTTTCACCCCTTAGTAGTACGCTAGAAAAATCAAATATAGTTTACATTGTATGTATAATATATGACTTGTAAGAAATAAATGTACTAATTTCCAGCTCTCTAGCTTTATGGGAAGTATAATAATTAATTCTTTTTTTTTATGGGTTGTTGTTACATTTTCACCCATTAACAGCACACTAAACAATACAAATACAGGATGGTTTACTTTATATATATCTTGAAAGAAATAAATGTACTAATTTCCAGCTCTCTAGCTTCATGGGAAGCATAATAATTAATTTTTATTGTTTTAGGGGTTGTTGTTACATTTTCACCCATTAACAGCACACTAAATAATACAAATATGGTTTACTTTATCTTGTAAGAAATAAATGTACTAATTTCCAGCTCTCTAGCTTTATGGGAAGTATAATAACTACAACTATGATGTATTGAGTAGTAAGCACCATAGTAAACAAGGTGTTAATAATATGTGATAATATATGTGGTACGTATACATTAATCTTAAATGATTTTTACCTTTTGCCTTTTTCCGAGTAAATTTATAACAGCAGTTGGTTTAATATGTTGTCGTTATTCAGGAGGCTGTCTGCAACAGATCCAAATCGAGTAATGTATGCAGTAAGTCCCAAGTGTAAAATTTATTTATTTTAAATTTAAATTAATAACAATATAAACCTATTGAAATAAACTACGTGCTAATTCGAAAAGTTTTTATTCAAATTAATCAGCTAATAATTCATTATTATCTGATAACTAGGCCTACCTTAATTATTTTGAAAACAAATTGTTACTCTCTCAAATTTGTAAATAATATAGTATTTTATGCAAGATACGTGGATTATACATGCATCGTATTTAACGGTACTACTAGACACGCGGAAAACCTTTAAAATATCTTAACTCTATAATTCAAAATTACAGTTTACTATGGAAACCGAGTTAGATAGCAGAATTAATTTTCTTGATATGACACTAACTAAAATATCTGAAAGACTTAAATACAAAATATTCAGAAAAGAAAATTCAACTGATGTTTGCACCATCCACACACACACACAGAAAATGGCATCGCCTACTCGACAATAAAGATTTCGAAGAAGAATTGAACATTATTATACATATCACTCGAGCAAACGGATTCAAAAGTCAAGTAGTTGACAATTTATTGGAGGAACTTAAGAAAACCAAATTGAAAAAACCTATCATTATACAGAATGGAACGGAAATTTGTTGCGCAGATTACACCAATAAAATGCCTACAATTAATTCTCAAAAATGCATTCAGTAAACATAACATCGTAGTCACACATTCCACTAATAACAATATACAAAACATTTTGCGAAAAACACAAACATAACTACCGATAAGAAAAAAGGCTTCTATAAATTAGATTTTGACGACTGTGATTGCTTCTACATTCAGAAAGAACTTTCATGAAGTTCTTCAAAGAACATTCGCCCAAAAATTAATTATATGCCAATAAATCGAGCTATGAGCAACGTTTAATTGATAGCAATCAATCATGCATGGGTTTCGAAATCAATATGACACCACTCTACATTCGAAAAAAAGGGACGTTTCATGAATTTAATAGAGGAATTTGAGACTTACAAGGCATTCAAACAATCACCAGACGACATACTAATTGAAAAATTATCTTTCCAGTCTAACTACTTGTATGAGAAGTCTTTGAGACACAATAGACTGATAAGAACAACAAGATAATTTGAAATCCTAGCCTCACCGCACGTCAGTATTTCGCGAACCATGCAGCAGTGTGCACTTGACTCAGAGTCATAAATAAGTGTATATGTGCATATAGTATTTTATATGTTTTAATATTTTGACGACCTTTTTGGGGGGATAAACTGAAAATGGAGTCCCGACTCAGAAACGCGTCTTAATAAAAAACACAAATGAAGTAACAAGACGGAGCAAAAATAAGGTAATTTATTACTTTCATTAATTTTTAAAATTATTTCACAGTAAAACACTATAATTCCAGCAAGTACTAGAAATAAGAGGTTTTTTTTAGACTAGGTAAAAGCAAACAAACAAAAATCAACGAAAAAAGCTTACTGTATTATAAGGCAAACATCTGGTGTTACATATTATATTGATTTCCTTAGTTGGCAATATTAAAATTTGTTTAAAATGTTGATTAATAATTATTTAAATATTAATGGTGAAATTACAAAGAATGCCCAATAATTAGAACTATTGTTGATGGTGGGTGTATATTTCGGTCTCTGTCTTACTTAGCGAAGCAAGGTCTCCGTTTTAACTCGACCGTTCGGCATTTAGTCCGTGTGTCTGTCTGTCTCACGATTACGGCCAAACGCCTTGACCGATTTTGATGATTTTTGCATGATTGTTCCTTATTCCTAGGCCGAACCATTTATCTATACTATATGGTTTTTTCAATTTTTCATTTTTAACCCCTTAAATAAAATAAAAATGGCGGCCGGACCGTATCTCTCTGTGTAAGCTTTTTTCCAAAGCCAGTTTGTGGCTTAACCGTAAGTCGAATTTAAAAACTAATAACATTGTAGCAAATTAGATTTTCAACAAAATTGTATTGTTGTTTTTTTTCCGTATCTTTAACGGCAAGCTCACAAAATAGCAGTAAACTTCAAATTTGTTAGAAATCGTCCAAGTTTTTGTATTTCAACCATGTTTTTATACCTTTATTCTAAACCAATTCAAAAGTGTTCCGTAGCTTTTTTGTAGATAAAGGTTCAAAGAATTCATATATGCCAGTAAAAAAAATATTGAAGTAATATTAACAAAGTTATTAGCTCGAGAAACAAGCATGTTCAGTAATGAAAGGAAAAAGTTCAACTTTAGGCCTACATAAAAAGTAGTAAAATTTTTTTCATAAATGTAAAAAAGTTTCTTAATTTAGTTCTAAATAGAACTGTATAAAATATTTATCAATTTCAAATTTCTTATTTTGAAAACTCCAGTTTATATGTTCCTACTACAAGACTCCAAAAACAAACTACTAACAAAACTAGGCCTGTTTTGAATAGTAATTTAGGACTATATCCTTTGTCCAAAAATTACATATTATTATAAGAAAGTGTAGAGGATAAATCAAAGAATTGAACTGCGTACTTGTAAATTGTTATTTTATAAAAGTATTTGACTTAGCTTTACTTGAATTACAAAATGAGATGACACAAATGAAACCTCGCGGCGATAAAGGACATGCAAAAAATGACCGCTGGACAGCGTGGAAAGTGTTGGTACATGGGTTGAGATCACTATCACGACGCTTTAACATCGTTTGTTTTTTTATTATTTTTAATATTGGAATATGATATGAAACTGTAAATACATTGTTAATTTTTAATTATTTAAGTATGTAAATATTTAATTCTATGTTTTCTCTCAATAACGCGACATTTTTAGCTACCTTACGCATTGTTAACCTAAATAAAACACAATGCCCACTAAAAGAAAATCTTTAGCCGTTAAAGCACAAAAAAATAAAAAACGATAACTAGAAATCCCGGAATTTGCTAAATAATGTTTCACTGGCTAAACCTTGTGCTTACTTCCTTACTGGAACACTATTTTTAACCTAAGCTCAAAACCACATTTGTTATTTTAACGAGCGAGGTCTACTGTTCACAGAACTACTATAGTTCATTTCAACTCAGCGTGAGGCAGAACCAAATGACCGTAATAAAACCCTTACCCTTAGGCCTATTGTGCGACATCGGGGATGGGCACTTGTCGTCTGCCTTTGTATTAGAGTTATTGCTGTTTGTCCCAGTGTCATTATGCAAACTTTTTTAATTGGAAGAAAAACTTAAAACAAAATATATCACTCGCTGTGTTTTGATCGCGTGATTATTTTTATACCAATTATGAAGGAAATCGGTTGATTTTGGGGAAGGCAAAGTAAATAGTTAAATCCTATGTGTTTTCAAATATTTTTTATCATCATGAATACGGAAATAAATTTACATTTAATAATGATGTTGAGTCTTATAAAAACCTTTTACTACTGTACACAATAATCATCACATTATAGTGGCCTGACAGTTTTTTTGTTAGTTAAATGCAGTATTAAAATATAGACATAAAGTAAAACTATTAAATAACTGTTCTATATACATCGAGCATAAAATACAATTAAAATTAAATACATCTTAATATTATAGACAAACAGAGCATGGGCTACACGAAAATATAAAATTACACATCTTATTGCAGTACATAACACGGATAAAAATTAAACATAGGCTATTCCTTCTAGCTACTTGCACACTAAACAAAATTTTAATAGGCTATTTAGGGACAGGCAAAACAAGTACATCATTAATGATAGTCTATTATTTATCTTTAATTTATAAATTTATTACAATTTGACTAATACAGTATATTTAACGGAAATCTTGAAATTTCTTTGAAATATTTAGTTTTGTGAAAAATTGCTACTTTATTGGTTCATTAAGTTATTAGTCTAATGTGGTCAATAGAGTAATATTAGTTTATTTATTTCAATGACGTAGGCGTGCCATATAAATTTAATATATTCCCTTATAAGGACTTAAGCTTATTTAATAATACTGGGGTTGATTTTGTTATCAATTTTCAATGCCCAAATAAAGAGTAAAGTATTTTTTATGAGTTTTCAATTCAAAACATAAAGCCTTGGTTATTGTTTGATTAACGACAATGTTAAGCATTTAGGGTAAAACAATTAGGCTATTAGGTCTAGGTTTAGGCATAGGTCTACTGTAAAAACTGACTTTTGTATTATTAGACCTAATGGAGCTGTTTTAAATATATTATACTCAACATATATTATATATATAAAACTCAACATCATTATTCAATGTAAATTTATTTCCGTATTCATGATGATAAAAAATATTTGAAAACACATAGGATTTAATTATTTACTTTTCCTTCCCCAAAATCAACCGATTTCCTTCATATTTAGTATAAAAATAATCACGCGATCAAAACACAGCGAGTGATATATTTTGTTTTAAGTTTTTCTTTCAATTAAAAAAGTTTGCATAATGACACTGGGACAAACACCAATAACTCTAATACAAAGGCAGACGACAAGTGCCCATCCTCGATGTCGCACAATAGGCCTAAGGGTAAGGGTTTTATTACGGTCATTTGGTTTTGCCTCACGCTGAGGTGAAATGAACTATAGTAGGTATATATAAGTCACCGCTATCCCCACCACCCTACTTAGATCCAAGTGCCCCCATCCTAATCAATCGTTATTTCCGTGAAAATATCAGAGTGTACAATAATCTGTTTGCATTGGCTTCGCCATGAGTCACCGTGGGGGGGTTGGATAGCCTACGCAGTTCCCTCGGAACTAACATCAAAACCTCTGTTAATAGGCAATGACTACATATTACGTTCTGCCGTTAATTGCTTTATAACGTTAAATAAATACGGGGTGTCCTACAAAGAGGTTTATACGTTTGATTTTGTATAGCTTGCCCATTAATGCATCGATGTTTTTGAAACTTTATACACACTACAATAGAGGCTTTAAAAATGTTCTGTGAAAATTTAGCAGTACAACACTTGCAGAAACAAAATGGTGGAATAATGAAAAATGTATTAATTTTCTCCACTTGTAAATAGGTATTTAAATTATACCTTACTGATTTTGTAACCAAAATTCAAATATTAAAATAAATTAAATTACTGTATATTTTGTAAAATAATTGTACTGTCACATTCTAATGATCTAAGGTAGACTAGGAAATAAAATAATGAAAAGTTTAAAATTACTCAAACTGTATTTCATCCACAACGATACACTGGTAACACCGCTCAACAGATGATTCGAACGCTTTTCAAAAGAAATCCTGCAGTATCCTCTTCAATTGAGTGATTTAAATCCTCATCATTGTTGAAGCTGTGGGAATAAACATGTTCCTTTAGGTAACCCCATAAAAAGAAGTCACACACAGTTAAATCTGGGGATCGGGGTGGCCAATCCACAAAATTACTTCCACGACCAATCCAACGCCCATTAAAGGTTGACATTTAGTAAGTCATTTAATTTTGCCATTTTGACAGGATTTGTGAAATAAGGTGAAGCAGGAGCTTGTAAGAATATTGCTTGGTTCATTTCTGGAACCATAAAACGAGGCAAGACATGTTGATTTAAAACTTGTGAATACCTAATTCCAGACAGTTTACTATCCGAAATTTCGTAAAACACCCCGTTTACACTCACACCACCCTTTTCATTTGAGTTGAATCTCTTCAAGAATATGGGGATTGTTGGTGTTGTAATAATTACAGTTATGCCTATTCACTACACCATTACGGTAGAAAGTGGACTTGTCTGACAAAATAACTCGAGCATGCCAATCAGGATCTATCTCATGATACTCAATGATACGGGAACAAAATTCCACCCGTCGGTTCGGATCATCCTCAAGTAAATTATGGACTAGGTGACTTTTGAAAAATTATATATATTTTTTTTTTTAATAATTCTCTGTACAGAAGACTTTGAAATACCAGTTTCAAGTTCAACCTTCCTTAGTGATTTCGGCTTACCAGGAGAGCGGAGCATTGATGCACATTGCACATACCAGTTCTTCTTTTTCCTCATTAGATCTTCTCAAGTACATTTTTACAACACTAACAGTTTCTAACAAAAGATTTTTTCCATTTAGTTATTGATGGATTGCTAGGTGGTTCAACTCCTGGATAGGCAACCTGAAATTGTCTAACTGTTTCCGTAGCGTTACAAAAAGCAATATCCCACGCACAACACTTTACTTTTTGTTCAACAATAAAAGCTATTTTGCTAACCTCAAATTAATTATTCAAAACTGCTCTAGAGAAAGTTAGATTATGTTTTGTATGGCTGAAGCAATTTGTTCTATCAAAAAGCTGTTCAACAATGACCGTTAGAACTACAAAGTAGACCTAGTAAAAAATCTGGTACCATTCAAAAAAGTTATTTTTTGAGGAAGAAATTAATAAATTTGTCATTATTCCACCATTTTGTTTTTGCAAGTGTTGTACTGCTAAAAGTTCCACCGAATATTTTTAAAGCCTCTATTGTGTGGTGTGTAAAGTTTCAAAAAGATCGATGCATTAATGGGCAGGCTATACAAAATCAAACGTTTCAACCTCTTCGTGGGACACCCGGTATAAAAAATGTTAAAGAAGAGTTTATGTATTTTTGTGATTTTACAAAGACAAACATGGAAAAGTTATAACAAGTTATTTAAATAAATCTTACGTTATCCTTTTTTGTGACAGTGGATGCCATTACGCCTTGATATATCTCATGCTAAATGTCGCACCAGTATATTTCTCTTGATAAAATCTTAACCGTATTTCTTTTTAGAGTTTAAACACCGTCACTTCGACTCTAGAAAGTTAAGGCCCTAAATAAGAAAGTCTGCAAAAACTTACTGAAGAGAATATACTTGTTTCAAATTAGCAGACAAATGTCCTAGTAAATATAATAATTTGATTTCAAAATAAAAACTCTAATTACTGTTCTATGCTGAATAAAAAAACTAAAATTGAAATTTGTACTTAATTAAAATTATTATAAATCCCAACTGATTAAGAACCAAATTTATTTTACCAAATTTTATCACCTGTACTTTCTAAGAGGTGGATGTTATAAAAAATACTGAAGAACAAAATACAGAGCAATAAATCAACTTCTACGTTTAAAACATAATTTTTTTTCTTCTTTAAGATCATTAACATAAGAAGTATTTTATTTCGTTGTGGATTGTCATTCCGAAGTTCTGATCGTAGTATTTACAATAATTTTATTATCAAAGTGTGTAATAGTTATAAACAATGTGTGTTTTAAATAATTGAACTAAACTGTCTGTGCATTCTGTTAGCGAGAAAGTGAGTCGATGACTGAGCGCACCTAATTTGCAAAACTATACTGTCGTACAATTTGTCGTTGACCTGCGCTGAAACTGTGTTGTACGTAAAACTTAAATTATTTCTAAGTTAATAATAACAATGTTCAGTTATAGAAATGAAAACGATAACATTTATTAAAATTAATTAAAAATGCATTGTTTGCTCTACAGCAATACAACTCCTAATTAATCTTTTAGAGCTATACAGAAAAATAGTTAGATTTAAACATTTCATTCTATTATTATTTCATAATATTTTATATTTAAACATTTTGATAAAAGAGTTTGTTTAAACTCTGAAGCGGGTGTTTGAAATATACGTCAAATTTGTTAGCTTTCCTTTTCAATAAAATATTGCTTTATGTCTATTAGACTAATGAAAAGGCTTTAACTTATGCAAACTGGACAAGAGCGTTGAACCAATCAACACTCCCCTCTGCTTCCCGTAATTCTATGATGTTAAATTTTTTCAGGATATCGGTTAAAATTGAGGAGTTGACTAGTTGTATTGAGAACGCGGTCCTTCGACATTTCGTTCTGCACCATATTTTTTTCTCAATAAGCGAAGTGCCTCTTTTCATTTTGAAAACCAGAGCTTCCATGCGTATTAAACCCCAAATAAAGATGTATTTACTTATTTAAATTATCCGAAACATCGGCTTTCTATCTTTGACAAACACCATATTACATCGGTATTAAATTGTTTAATAAAATGCCCACAGATGTAAAACAATTTCGATGAAAAATAATTAAAACCCGCATTAAAATGGCTTTAACAAACAAATGCGTATGTTTCAGTTCAAAATTATCTGGAGAAACATTTCCAACTCTTATGAGTTTTTTAATTTTGTTGACTAATGGGATCTCGGAGAAAATAAATTTGTTGGATTATTTTTCCACAAGTTTACTTACTGACATGTTTGTTTTAGATTATAATAGATATTGAAATATTGTATTTTTTGCTTGTATATAGGTTATTAATGCAATAATATTCACCTATTTTTCACCAGTTACCAACTGGTCTTCTAAAGAATGTTATGTGAAATAAATTATTTCTTCTTCTAAGTACATGAAATTACTCATTTGAGAGTGCAAATGTTTGAATGATAATAGACTTTTATTAAAAAACATCTTAGAAATTAAGATTTTTTTATTGATACAATGTATGACTTTAAATACCATTGCTACATTACCAAACATTATTAGTGGTTATTGCTATTATTGGTGTCTATTGTACTAAATAATCGTACTCCTAGAGTTCTCCAAGACTTATTTAAAATACATATTTATTTTATTATTTAAAGTACGTTTTACAAAATGTATTAAATTTATTTCCCTTCGCCTCACTTTGATAAATACTATGTATCTTACTCTGTTTTCTTGCCGTGATGTATACTACATAGTAATAGTTTGACACAACACATGATTAATTGTGAAGGTGTTTTCTTACAGCTTACACATTCTTTGCACACAGCCATTAACATGGTAAACCCGAGATATGAGAGCTTATTGCATAATGCTCCGAACATAACACACACAAACTAAATAGGTCTGACAATAACATATAGCTGAACACTAAAGGGCATGAATCCTTAAAGGTCTATTAATTTAAAAGTAAATTAATATAAATGTGTTCTGCAGTTATAAAACTAATTGGTCAAGAAACCTTGAGGTGATTATATTTCTTGCAGTTAAAAATCATATATTTTGGTCACAGTACAACAAGGTACTTCATTCGGAATGAATAACTCGAAAAAATCTGCCTACATATCAAAACACAAAAAGAGATTTTTTTAACAGTTTGATTCGTCTACCTATAACTAATCTATAGTTAGTCCAAACAGTCCTATTATAATAGGTGGTTTTAATTTTTTTTTAACAATCTAATATAAAAAGTACACATAAATATGGGTGAATGGCTTTAAATCACTTTTCAACAAGTACCTGATTTGTTAAACATACTTAAATATAAAATACTAAATGTATACCACACAATGCTAGAATACAAATTAACATAAAAAGGTGAAGGCTTTATGGTGTCCTTTTGCAAAGGCTCATGACTGTATACTATTTTAATCCAAAATTATTTCATACTTCTTCATCAAAATGTATTCTTCTACCTTTTGTTATTTTAAATTTCTCTATTGTATAAAAAAAACAACCTGATATTCACTCAAAAACTCTGGACCTAATGCGCACGTATCAGGATCCAGGTCACCGCTACCCCTAATACCCAACACCGATCCAAATGCTTCTGTTTTAAATAATCATAATTTCCGTGCATTTGCTTCACCGCGAGACATCAGGAACCCTCTAGTGTATTAAAAACGAAAATCAGAATTGTAACATTAACACACATAGTATCTAATTAGAACGCCTTTTTTAATTTTTATACATTTTGAATTGTTTTAAATCTATGAGAAATTTTTATTTTTAAAACAAAATCAGTAGATTCTTTTTAAATTTAAATTTATGTCAGTACATTACTTAACAATATTATTTTAAAACTAATTTGTTTGTGAAAACCATTTATCTAAACCATTTTCATAAACTAAACTCAATAATTTATTTACCATTCGAAACATATGTTTTAATTTCTAAACATTCGGGACTTTAAAACCTAACAACATCGAGATTATACCTTAAAACAATGTCCTAAATTCCAAGTTGAACAAATTTCTATTAGTCGTTATTTTTTCTGCAACGGCACTACTGAAAATCCCCCCTCACCTCAACAAGCTGTTTTGACGTGCACCGCAAATTATTTTTCAATTGCCCTAAAAATATTTGATTCATGTTATAGATGAAGAAGAAAGATAAACTGACTCATAGCTAACGAATTAATTATTTGGTGACAAGGCTCACCACAGTGCAAGTGATTAATCAGCTGTTATCAACAATGATCCAATTACACTTGGGGTAGCTCAATGTCATTCCTTGCTTCTAATCTAGCAATTAAAGGAAAAACATTGTCGGTTGTGTACTTTAGAACATGTAGTTTTAATGATTAATTGCTATGTTTATTGAACTAAAAGCACGATGGTTCATCTGTTGAATCAAACAAACACAGTTCACGATTTTATCATATAGTTCAAAAATACTAATCATGAGTCTGAGTTACAATAATATATATATCGAATAACTAACAAAATTTACATAAGAAACTGTGTCTAATGTTTACTAAATAATATTTTGACATCTTACCACCTTCAAAGAAAATATGTGTAGTTATTTTACAAATAGTGTTTTTAGCTACACATTTTTGATTTAGTAATTTTATATTCACCAGAAACCTCCATTAGAAGCTGGCTTCAAATTACACGTAATAAGAAGGCGCTCTGGTGCTGAGACTAATGGCAAAGGAGGAATAATTTTATTATTATATAAGAAGGAATATAAATCAAAAGAGTCACAGCACTTTCTATAATCAAATCCAGTAAATAAGACCGGAGAATCAGCTCTTTAATTAACGAATTCAAAAGTTTTAGACTATGTATATTTAAAAATCATGCATTAAATCTAGAGAAGGCAATACAATTTAATGAAAAACCAAACAAACATTGTAAACGTTTCAATTAAAATAGTTTTGTGGCAGTTAAGAATATTATATTTTTTTATATATGTTTTTAAATAAAGTGTAACAATGTTTTATCTGTTTTATGTTGCAATTTGTGGTTTAAATTATATGACTATAAATTATTTGTTTAAACTAAAGTACTAATAATGTTTTAAAACTTCATCATCTTTAACAAACAAGAAAAACAATCACTAGAAAAACAAAATATTAAGAAACTAAGAATAATCACAATATAACCGTAGAAATTGCAGTAATATTTTGCCTTAATGTTTCACGGATTTCCTTTTCAACAAAACCTAAAATCGCATATTAAAATTAAGAACTCCGGACAGAAGACTTGTATGTCAAGACAGTAATCCTGTTTATTGTATCAATGATTGTAAAATAACATTTTCAATAGCTTGCCTTCTTATCTAAAATTCATAACACAAGTTTATAAATATTTTATTTAGGAATGAAGTATACGAAGTACGAATGAATCTATTTGTATAGTAGTTCTGGAAGCTGGATTACCACACTATTATATAATTAAATAAAAATAATTCTAAATTAAATACAAAAGTCAAAACCTGTATTATTACATCGATTTGGTACGTTAGCAACTCTTTAGGCTCTAACTTTTAAATTACTTTCATTCACTTCTCTCTTATGGAAGCTTTTGTTGCGGGGGGGGGGAATAAAAGTTCAAGGTCCCCGGTTCGAATCAAGCAGAGAGAAATGGAAGTTGTTTAGTTGGACCAAAGTAAATTTCAAGTAATGTTAAACCCGTCGATACTTCTCACCTTGAAGCAAAAAAATAAATAAAATGGACTTAACTATTGTCTAAAACATCTAATCAATTAATATTAAATAAATAACTTCTTTATTCGTCAATTGACATAAACAATGATCTCATAAATAGGATATAAAATGCTTGAGTCCAGCTATCTTCTGAAATATCTTATCAGTTATTTTTGAATCAATAAGTTCTTTATTCGTCAGTTAACATAAACAATGATCTCATAAATAGGATATAATATGCTTGAGTTCAGCTATCTTCTGAAATATAATATTATCAGTTATTGTTGAAACAATAAGTTCTTTATTCGTCAGTCGACATAAATAATGATATCATAAATAAGATATATACTTAAGTTCGGCTAGTTTCTGAAATATCTAATCAGTTATTGATGAATCAATATGTTCTTTATTCGTCAGTTGACATAAACAATGATCTCATAAATAGGAGATATGCTTGAGTTCAGCTATCTCCTGAAATATCTAATCAGTTATTATTGAATCAATAAGTTCTTTATTCGTCAGTTAACATAAACAATGATCTCATAAATATGAGATATGATTTAGTTCAGCTATTTTCTGAAATATCTTATCAGTTATTGTTGAATCAATAAGTTCTTTATTCGTCAGTTGACACAAACAATGATCTCATAAATAGAAGAAATGCTTCAGTTCATCTATCTTTGAAACAGTTATTGTTGAATCAATAAGTTCTTTTAAAATGTTTCTACTTTTTTTTGTGTGTTTAACGTCCTGCTGTTTTGCACTTAAGGCTAATGAAGACGGGACCTACAGTTTTACGTGGAATCCGAACCACAGCCAACGATGTGTGTTAAGAAACCATTTAGAAAATTATTCGTAATCAATGGGAATTGAACCCGGAACTTTTCCATTGATGGTTGCCATGACGATTGATAAAGCATTGACGCCTTAACAACCAAGGCCATCGTGGCCCTTAAAATGTTTCTACTCGCTACAATCTTTTGCTTTCTATTGAAAACATACATATATAAACTATGTTTTTTAATTATTTTATTATTTATATTTGTAACGTCTTGTTCTAGATTTGTTAACAAGTCCGAGTTGGATAAGGTCATTCATTTTTATTGCAACCGAAATGAGATTTTCCAATCAAAGTTTTACTTTATTTAATGCTATTTATGCTTTTACTTTAAACAGAACATGAACACAAAAAAACGATATTCGGTATATTATTTTGACCTGGATTGTATACACGTGTACCAAAACTCAGATCCATTAATGGAATGCCCAAAGAATTACGAAATACAATCTTTTAAAAATAACATTATACCGTAAATGCATCCATAGTGATATTATGTTATATACTTACTTTACATTTAAAAAACCTAAATTTAAACACAAATATTATTCCTAGTCGAAATATTAATTATTACCAAAAAAAACTATTTTATACATAATTATTAAAGTCTACATTATTTTGAACATTGATCGAGTATAAGATGGATTTTCAAACGCAAATAAATAGGAGACATTCTATATTTGCCGTTATATCTGTAAAGTAAATGTAATGAATATTTCCGTTTGAGAAAGTATAATATAATGTTATTAAAATTAAGATTATAAAAACTTATTATATATTTGTTTTAAAAATTGAGTTAGTTACGTTATTAATATGATTACAAACTAATCTCAATGAATAAATAGGAACATACATAATTTATAACAATTGAGTAATAATAAGTTGTTATAACTCCTTATACTTTTGTTGCATTTCTATTCGTCTAGCGTTCATGCAGACGATATGGAATCACATTATCACGTATTTAGTTTAAATATTAAATAATTGAAACAGACCGATATTTATTATGTTAATTGATCATTATTCTTATTAAATAAACTACCACAACTTCATTTGTTTCGATAAATTACCACTTATTATTTAATTATTACATTATTACTTGTAAA